>WNGS01026814.1:0-10972 GCA_020271785.1 Procambarus virginalis | reverse complement strand
TTTGCAAATGTTGTTCCGGTTTTGCGTTTTTCAAGGTATTTATATCTGTGTCTGTCTTGTTACCTCTTTATTGGAGCCATCTCCGCTTTCGTCCCAATTCCTTCATTTATGCACTCTGTCTCACTGTTGCTCTCATCGTTATATTACCTGACTCTGCAATATTGCTGCTATTATGTACTACAATACCCTCTTCCTCCACATTACTGCTGCGGTTCTCTAAACTATCTGTTCCTGGGTTTTGGTCGTTAACCAATGTTGTCTTATCCCAGTCTGCATATATCACTGGTAGCTTGTCTGTGAATGGTAATCTCTGTGACTCGGGAATGTTTTTCATCAGTTTAGTTATGTTCTCTAACATAATCTGTCATCTTTGCAGACCCAGTAAATTCCTGCCTTTTGTGCATCCTGGAGATACTTCTGTACAGCCCAGGTGAAATCTCATGTTACAGATGCAACACGTTACGCCTACATTACGTTTTCCCAGTACTCCCGAGCACTCGCCACACCTCTCCATTTTCTGATGTATTGTGTGTATTTGTGGTTTACTGTGTGGATCACTTGTTGATGTCAGTCCTTTTAACTCTTTATAAAGTTATATGTATATTTTTATATATTAATATTTATAATACTATATGTATACCGTAGATTTGTAATATTATGTATGTTATTTTGTTCAAACTTTATGGCAGGTACTTAGCGTAGGGTAGCGAAGCTGGTCCCCGGTGCGGTACAGGTGACCTCTTGTCGTCCCAGGTTGATGTCACGAGTTTCCAGCTACTCGATTTATAACAATGTTTTCTTTGCTTGTATTCTTACAAGGGATTTTCCGCCTAATTTCCGGCTTGCAATGGTATTCACTCACTTTATTGCTAATATTAGATTCACATTTCCATAGTACACTATATGATTTCGTATTTTATCCCTGTGGGACGTGCCCTGGGGTAGGCCTCGCGTGGCTTGTGGAAACAGCCTACTGATGCCGCTTCTTGCCACTATTCTATATTTCTAGCATTCTATATTTATAATATTCTATGCACGATTTTCCTTCACTTCCAACTTATATGTTGTTGTGGTACCCGTTCCACTTCACTGTTCCACGAATCACCGTTCACTATTTTTTTTTCTCATACACGCACGTACACAAAGCCTCGTGCACTGGCCCACACGTGGTCTCCCGTTTATTATCTATTTAACACAAAGTTCCGTTGATAATGACTGTTTTCAAATTTTCCAGCGGGTCACTATGCACTTGTTATGCCTGTAATCGGTAATCCAAGGCTGTGGTCCTAAGAAATCCCGGTTAATGTCACGATTTTAACGGAGCGCGAGCGGTACGACTTCCCTCCCTCAACCTCCCTCTAACTAATCACACATAACGAGGAAGGAAATCACACATAACGCATTGGAGGGAATGTAGGTCCCCTCCAATACAGTTTCTGTGTGCTTTTCTCCTGCCACCCCCTTCCTTTTTTTTTCTTATGCTTTATTGTGTATTTAAAGGTTACAAAACATACAAAACAAATGCCTAAAGGTTATGGATCTCTTGAAGCTCCTCCGCTTCCGGACAGGAACCGAGGACGCAGCAAGCATTTCCCCTCTGGATCGCCACACTGAGGCGCTGAAACAAAAAACTGCAAGCCCTTGGGTCTCTGGTGATGTCAATGAGCTTGGAACCCAATTCCTTGAGAAATCCCAAGGCACTCTTGCCCCAGGGGCCATGCGTCTCAGACGCTATGGGAACAAATAAAATAAATAAATAAATAAATAAATATGTTTATTTAGGAAAGGTACATACAAAGTGATTTTACATAAGTGGATTTATAGATAGAGCTAGTACATACAATGCCTAAAGCCACTATTACGCAATGCGTTTCGGGCAACGAGGTATTGACCTGCCAGTCGCCTGTATTTGAGAGATTTTGCTGTTTCCCTGTGGTTGGCTGCCCCATCTGCTTGATCAGCTCCGAAGTGTACATAGGTGTCAGCCAGGGTGGATACACATGTGTAGTCCCACACCAACTGTCTACCCTCCTTCCATGAGTATATGGTGATGCCATCAGGTTCAAGTTCAAGTTCAAGTTCAAGTATGTTTATTGAGATAAGCAAGAAATACATCTCAAAGGGATAGAGTAGCTTAGGCTATTTCTACCCCCCCTCTACTTCAAGTCCCTCAAGGGGCGCACAAATTCAGTGAGTCAAATACACAAATAACATTACAAGAATCCCATTTAACATTGCAGGTTAATATAGTAAGTACAGCATATTACAAGAATCCCATTTAACATTGCAGGTTAATATAGTAAGTACAGCATATTACAAGAATCCCATTTAACATTGCAGGTTAATATAGCAAGTACAGTATATAATCGTCACACTGTTGGGGCAAACTTCTTGTAGCTCCTAAGTATACTGTCTATCATACCATTATCACACATCCAAACAATTTGATGTGGTACACTATTTAATTCCTTATTTCTATAGTTTTCAATAAGTTGACACTCTAATACATAATGTTCTAAGGTGTGGGCGTGCGGCATACCACATAATTTACACTCCTTATCTTCTTCACTGACATCAACACCGTATTGCCAGATATATTTGTATCCTAATCTTAATCTCATGTAAATTGAATCCTTCCAAGTAGACTTTCCTTTACCATAGGTGAAGGACGAATTTGTATTTATTATTGAATAATGCTTAAGTGTGTTACTACTGTCCACCATTGCCATTCTCTTTATCATTTCTTCACCCTCTTGGATCATCTTGATTCTTGTTTTTATTTGTTTCAAGGTTAACTGACATATAACATCAACAAGAGGTTTTCAGTGGCTCTTTTCGCTATGTCATTAACTACCTCATTCAACAGGATTCCCACATGTGAAGGAATTCCCACACACTGTGCAACAGTGTGTGGGAATTGGGGAACTTGGGGAACTGGTGTGCATTCAGACGACTGGTGAGGACTAACAATGACGTAGAAGGATGGCACTAGCGTCTGAATCAAAGGGCAGTGAGGGACAACTTGGCTTTATATATTTTAATTCCCTTACTGTACCGTGAGGCGTCCCTGGTAACCTTGCAATACCAACTGGTTTCTGATCAAAAGCTAAAGTCCAGTCGCCGCAAGGGCAATAAAGAGAAACAGGAACATTTGTGGTAGCTTTGGGACCATTACGAGGAAAAACAGATAAGCACCTCACGGTTCCTCAAGGAATGTTCGCGTTTTATCCCAGGAAGTGCCTGAACTAGAATTAGAAAACAGCAGTCTGTTTACTGGTTGTTATTTAACTTAAGTTAGTTGTAAATGATAATGTAAAAATAGCCACTGAGAACTGATGAGTTGGCCAAGACTTTTGCTCGTAAAGAGGGAATTGATTACCAACTTGGACTGCCTTTGAGCAGCCTGAGGGCAGCAATATCCCAGGAACATCAAATAAATTTCGGAGACTTGAGGCAAAGTGAAATTCACACCAGTTACTCCATCTATCATCATTCTATTATGCAGGAAGAACCGCACGTCTATGGGTCATCCAATAATGTTAGCAGACTTCTAGATGTTACCACTGCTAGGCTTAGGCTCGACTACAAGTACCTCTGGGAGTTTGTAACATCTGCTGATGTAGATTTGACTAAATGTAAACTTTGTCAGCAGAACTATTCGCATACTTTGCGTCATTATATAATGGAATGTGAAAAAATCGCGGAATTTAGAGATAACACCATCAATAATGTTCAAGAAATGTGTAAGTACTTCATTCAAAATGATGTGCTGCCCGAAATCTTAGCGAAGTATCCAAAATAACTGTATCCAAGTAACTGTGTGACTCACCATAGATGTAAAGTGCCTGAACACTTTATAATGCTTTGGTTCGCTTCCAAATAATGAAAGCGCTAATTATATGAACAAGTGCCGTGTATATATTCAGACGAGAACAACAGCGAACACAAACTAGCGCATATACGAACGGAATGGTTTGTATGTACAAACTTCTCAGTGAACGAAGTTGTTTCTAGCCCGGTATCCGAAATTGCAGTAGACGACTTGACCAGTCCCCTTTGAAATATCTTTGCCCTGAAACAAAATATCATCGGCATATATGATTGGAGTTACCCCATTTGAGTATCTCTCAGATGCTATCATATTCATTAGTACATTAAACAGGGTGGGACTCAACACGCCTCCCTGAGGTGTGCCGAGTTCAAAAGACCTCACACCTGACATATAACCTTGATACCACACCTGAGCCTACCTTTCATAAAGATAATCCCCTATCCAGCGCAATAATCTCCCTTTAACACCAAGACCAGCTAATTCATATAAAATAACCTCTTTGTTGGCTTTATCAAAAGCTCCTTGTAAATCAATAAAAATTCTATAATAATCATTTTCATTAGCTAAACATTTAATAATACAATCAGAGGTACTTTTTCCTTTGAGGAACCCGAACAAATTACTAGACAGCTGATCACCTATTATATATAAAAGTCTATTTAAAATGATCCTCTCCATCATTTTACAAAAACACGAGGTTAAAGACACAGGTCTGTACTCTCCATTGGCTTTAGGGATAGGGATGATCATAGCTTTTTTCCATTTACTTGGAATACTGCCCTCTTTATAACTAATATTAAAGAGGTCTAAGAGTGGGCTTTTCGTCATAATGGCAAGTTCATTAAGTATTTCATAAGTTACTCCATCCTCCCCAGGGGCGGTAGATTTCCCAACTTTAATCGCCGTTATTAGTTCTTCTCTGGTAATACCTGTGCAAGTGACATCACCACTGTTACCTGCTGTAAGTATAAAATTCATTCTTAGATCTTTCCAAGAATCTAATGACTCTCTCGTTACAGCGGGTAATGAACTAAGTTTGGCAGCTTCCGCCCATTTATTTACGAGACCATTTGCAATTCTTTGCGGGTCAGGATGTGCAACAAAATTATGCTTTTTACCCCTTATTTTATTTACGTCCTGCCAGATTTCTTTCAAGTTTCTGTTACTCCCAACTTTCTCTGCAAACTCCTGCCAATACTTGCTCCTAATTTCCTTTCTCTTCTCCCCACACAGCCTAGCAACTGCTAGTAAAGCATTCTTCCCTTCCTCAGTCCTACCATTCCTATTCCAATTCCTGTGAGCTCTCCTCATTGTTAATGTCCACCCCTTAAGCATCTCGTCATGTGTATAATTTCCTTTTCTGGGGGGATGCTTTTTTATACTAGATGTTTTCCGGTTCAATGTTGCATTAAATACATCTACCTCCTTAATTAAATCTTCATAAAATGCTTCTGCCGAAACTGGCTTATAAGTATCATACCAAGACTTAATATGGCCAACAAGACCCCTTAATTCTCCCTCATTAAACTTTAACCTTTTCCTCTGAAGGCAGGCATGCTTTTTATCTAGTTTAAGCTGTATTTGTAATGCAAAATGATCACTTAGCATTTCATTCACAGTAAGACAATTCCCCTCTATGCCCTCAGCATTTATCAAACAAGCATAATCTAATCTCCCTCCCCTCAAATGAGTAGGATAGGGCTCGCCCAGCAGCTGAACATCTTCATGTTCCTGCAAAAACTGGTACCATCTGCAACCATTCCTATTTGCTTTACCCCTTGATCCTAAAGCTGGATGTCTGGCATTAAAATCCCCTACCACAAGTGTATCTTCAGAAAAGAAGGAATCTGGCAAGTATCTTAAATCAAGGGAGCTATCAGAGATGTATAGATTAATGAAATTTAACTCTCGGTCCTTTAATTGTATCCGCAAGCAAATACTTTCAATACCTCTATATCTCTGAGGGATTCCAGTTATCTCGACAGGTATGGTACTTTTGACATAACATGAGACCCCCCTAGTTCCTCCATCAGCATATAAGTGAAAACCTCTATAGCCATTTAGCCTCAGAATGCTACCATCCCTATCCCCAGTTTCCTGGAGTGCTACTATGTCAATATCCTCTCTAAGAGTATAATAGTGTACATCCACCGCTCTAGTTTTTAATCCATTAACGTTCCAAGATAATATGCTCAATTTACTTTCATCCATGATTAATAATAAAACTACCTTTGCCCTGCCCATCACATTCCATTAGATACGAGATTACCTTAGTAACTTCCTTCCAACACCGTAACATTTTTTCTTTCTCCTCACTAGCACAACTACTACTAACATCGAAGGTAATATTATTCATATCTATTTTCTTTGTTATTTCTGTATACCGTTTTACTTTAACTTTTCTTTCATAATTTGTCACAACAGGAGGTTGAACACTGCTAACACTACTAGAGAGTGTATTCTCCTGACTATCCTCTATCATCGTTACCTCATGCACATCATTACTTTCTTCTACGCACTTTTCACTTTCCATTTCACGTCCTGTTTTACTTTCAATTACACGTCCTGTTTCACCACCATCTTCACCCCGTCTACCTTCCATAGCCAATTTTTCCAATGCCTCAATCCTCTTATCTAGTTTTTTTAGATACTCCAAAATTTGATTACCTACCTCAGAGGTGACCATATTGTCCTGAACCTTGTCCTCACAAGGTTTCAGTTTTTCCACTGCCTGATTTACTTTCCCTAGGCTCGCCTTTATTTTCTCCGCCCCTTTCTCCCACACATTGAACATAGGGGCTGTCGTTGGCTTCCAGCTGTTTCCTCCATGTTCCTTGTTATGAACAATAGTGGGCTTGCTATGGGGAACTGGTACTATTAAGGGGTAAGGGTAAGTAGAATACAGAGGTATCAAAAAATGGGAGAACTAAAAGGCCCGGCCCCCAAAGTAAAATATCCACAATAATAAATGCTTGCTACTAAACCCAGTTAGTCTAGGAATAGATTATTGTACTCCCACACAGGAAAAAAGGGATACTCTGTTCAAACTTACTTATTTATTAACCCCTTAACACCCCCCATACACAATCACACCAATAACAATTTAATACTAACTTTACCACACAATCTTACGTTAAAAGCCTTGGTCCACATAAGCAGGATACAAGGTTTACACTGGAAACAAGCTAGGGTAAAGCTCTACTATAACACACTGGAGTCAGCTTAGGGTAGGGGACCACGTGGGTACACTGGGACCCCCGTTAGCATAGCAGGTAAGATCAAAACTTGTAAATACACTTACTACACCCCAGGTATACTACTCTACACATAGAACGATAGGTATGCCACAATATAACCATAAAAATAGCAAAGAAAACTTAACCAGACGAAGATACAGAAATAAATAAATAAGAGGAGGGAGAGGCACTTCCTTCCACCACAACCAGTCAGCCGAGAAGGCCCGCGAGTCTCTCGTCTCCCTCTCCGAAAGCTATGCTGCCGGCAGACTGTTCAACTAATCATACCGGTGCCCGATACTAAATTTACTCAGGTTTACTTTACAAATGATTAGACAGTATTAGTAAACATAGTTGGTGCCTATTTTATTATTTAATAATCAACCCCAAGCTCAATCTTTAAATACTCTTCGAGAGACAAGACTAATCTTACGACTGGCAGGGAAGATTACAAACAGCTTCAACTCTCTATGCGTGCCCTGCCATATTGTCGTTAATAAGCTCAATTTTGACCTCTGGTTTCCATCTAAAGAACCCAGAGTCGTAACATTCCTCTTGAACGATCTTTCCTTGCTGCGAGGACACATCTATCCTGGTTGTAGGACCCGTCCTAGTCTCTTTCAGATGAGGCTTCATGGGGCATAGAGAGGAACCAGCATTGTGGCTGCCTCGACAGTTACAACAAAATGGTACGACTTTTTCACTTCTTTCAATCTTGACTCTACACTCTCGTGAGTCGTGTTTTTTCCCACAATACCGACACCTGGGGTCAAACTGGCATTTCCATGCCATATGTCCCCAACGTGAGCACTTCATGCACAGTATGGGCTCCTCAACGTATTTTGCAACGTTCCTATAGCCTAGTCCTTGCACAAAAATTTTCTCTGGCGCCTCACCCTTTACCAAGGCAACAACCTGGCTTTGTCACCACGGACAATGTTTCTCTTTGCCCAGACAACATTATCATTGTTAAGAAGAAGACAGTCAGGATCCAAATAAGTTGGAAACTTGAAAACTATGATCTTTGTGTGCAACATACCTTCTTCTGGAGGAATCTTGGATACCTTGAGGATACCTTGAGGTGCTTCCGGGGCTTATCGTCCCCGCGGCCCGGTCATCGACCAGGCCTCCTGGTTGCTGGACTGATCAACCAGGCTGTTGGACGCGGCTGCTCGCAGCCTGACGTATGAGTCACAGCCTGGTTGATCAGGTATCCTTTGGAGGTGCTTATCCAGTTCTCTCTTGAACACTGTGAGGGGTTTGCCAGTTATGTCCCTTATGTGTAGTGGAAGCGTGTTGAACAGTCTCGGGCCTCTGATGTTGATAGAGTTCTCTCTCAGAGTACCAGTTGCACCTCTGCTTTTCAACGGGGGTATTCTGCACATCCTGCCATGTCTTCTGGTCTCATGTGATGTTATTTCTGTGTGCAGGTTTGGGACCAGCCCCTCTAATATTTTCCACGTGTAAATTATTATGTATCTCTCCCGCCTGCGCTCAAGGGAATACAGATTTAGGCTCTTTAGTCGGTCCCAATAGTTTAGATGTTTTACCGAGTGGATTCTAGCAGTAAAGGATCTCTGCACGCTCTCCAGGTCAGCAATTTCACCCGCAGTGAAAGGGGCTGTCATTGTGCAGCAGTACTCCACTCTAGAGAGCACAAGCGTTTTGAAAAGTGTCATCATCGGTATAGCATCTCTAGTGTGAAAAGTTCTTGTTATCCAACCTGTCATTTTTCTTGCAGTTGTGACGGCTACTTTATTGTGTTCTTTAAAGGTAAGGTCTTCCGACATGAGTACACCCAGATCCTTTACATTGCCTTTTCGTTCTATGTTATGATTTGCCTGAGTTTTGTACGTGGTTTCAGTTTTTATATTTTCATTTTTTCCATAGCGCATGAGCTGGAACTTGTCTTCGTTAAACACCATATTATTTTCTGTAGCCCATAGGAAGACCTGATCTACATCTGACTGGAGGTTCGCCGTGTCCTCTATGTTGCCTACTCTCATGAAGATCCTAGTGTCATCTGCAAAGGATGATACAGTGCTATAGGTTGTGTTCTTGTCTATGTCCGATATAAGGATGAGAAAAAGTACTGGAGCAAGCACAGTACCCTGGGGGACTGAGCTCTTAACGGTTGACGGGTTGGATTTTATTTTGTTGACTATTACACATTGGGTTCTGTTGGTCAGGAAATTGTAGATCCATCTGCCTACTTTTCCGGTAATTCCTTTTGAGCGCATTTTATGGGCAATAACACCATGGTCACATTTATCAAAAGCTTTTGCAAAATCTGTGTAAATTACATCAGCGTTTTGTTTGTCTTCCATAGCATCTAATGCCATATCATAGTGGTCCAGCAACTGCGACAGGCAAGAGCGCCCTGTTCTGAAACCATGTTGTCCGGGGTTATGGAGATGCTGTGATTCCATGTATTTTGTGATCTTACTTCTTAGCACTCTCTCAAAAA
Organism: Procambarus virginalis; assembly: GCA_020271785.1. Lineage (NCBI taxonomy): Eukaryota > Metazoa > Arthropoda > Malacostraca > Decapoda > Cambaridae > Procambarus > Procambarus virginalis. The sequence goes on along the minus strand of WNGS01026814.1, from coordinate 1,437 downwards.
TTTTTATGATGTGCGATGTTAGTGCTATCGGTCTGTAATTTTTTGCCTCTGCCTTATTTCCTCCTTTATGAAGTGGTGCTATCTCTGCTGTTTTTAGTATATCAGGAATAACGCCAGTATCTAGGCTTTGTCTCCACAGAATGTGAAGGGCCTGCGATAGTGGTTTTTTACAGTTCTTGATGAATATGGAGTTCCAAGAATCCGGGCCTGGTGCGGAGTGCATAGGCATACTGTTTATGGCTTCTTCAAAATCCAGTGGGGATAGGGTGACGTCTGATATATGATTTGATGTTGGTATCATATCCATGAAAAATTCATTTGGGTTATCGATCTTTAGTGCGTTTAATGGCTCGCTGAAGACAGAGTCGTATTGCTTCCTCAGTAGCTCGCTCATTTCTTTGTTGTCATCGGTGAAAGTTCCATCTTCCTTTCGCAGGGGCCCGATACTAGATGTGGTTTTGATCTTGATTTTGCATAGGAGAAAAAATATTTCGGGTTTCTCTCTATTTCACTGATGGCCTTTTGCTCTCTTTCCTCTCCTGCGTTTTTGTATGATTCTTGTAGCTTGAGTTCAATTTTTCCTATTTCGCTACCTAACCTTCTTCGCCGTTCCTGAGATAGGGTGCGACTCTCAAGTTGTACCGCGATTCGTTTTCTTCGCCTATATAGGGAACGACGTTCTCGTTCCAATCTGCATCTCTTCCTCTTTTTTCTTAGGGGGATGCGGTTTGTACATATTTCTAGTGCTACTGAGCTTATTTTTTTCCAGGCACTGGTTCAGGTTCGCATTTCCTAGCTGTTCTTCCCAGTTTATTTCTGTGAAGTCCTGGTTTATTTGCTCCCAGTTTATCTGTTTATTATTGAAGTTGAATTTGCTGAAATCTCCTCCACCGGGAATCTGGACTGGTTTTGAAGGTCTATTCCCCATGGTTGTCATAACTTCAATTAAGTTGTGATCTGAGTAACAGGTATTTGTAATCATTATGTTCCTGATCAATTCATCATTATTAGTGAAAATGAGGTCCAGCGTGTTCTCCTTCCTGGTTGGTTCTACTATTTGCTGGTTTAAGGCAAACCTGTCGCACATCCGTAGCAGGTCATTTGCATGTGCCTGTTCATTAAGGCTACTTCCTGGTATTCTTTCTGATATTACTGTATTAGCCAGGTGCTTCCATTTCAGGTGCCGTAGGTTGAAGTCCCCAAGCAGAATGATGTTCGGAGCTGGATTTGTGAGGTTTTCCAAGCAGTGTTCTACTTTCATTAGTTGGTCTTTAAACTGCTGAGGGTTTGCCTCCGGTGACTTATATACAAGGACAATAACTACATTTATAATCTCTATTTTGATTATCAGCACTTCCACCATATCATTCGAGGTGTTTAGCACTCAGTACAGATGAGTGTGTCTGATGTATAGGCTGACCCCACCCTGAAGCCCCC
>WNGS01026813.1:0-10686 GCA_020271785.1 Procambarus virginalis | reverse complement strand
AAATTTTTTTTTCGTCTTCTAAACATGTTAATTTGTGTCCCCTGAGCACGGGAAAAATAGCAAAAAAATCGTAGGTGACATATTTTGGGCGCAATTGACCGAGGAAGTCTGGCAAAAAGTGGGCGTTGACAGAGCGGTCGCCAGGGCCGGTCAGCGTCACCCGCGCTGACAGATGGGAGTTGCCACAAAGATATTATTACCTAATTGTTTCAATGTCTCCGATTGATTTTTTCTTAGTTTTTTTGCAGTAATATTATTCAATAGTGTGTATTGTAATATATTTATATAATAAAAGTGGTGAATAATCGCTATACTCAAACGTATGGTGTGCATATTAGTAATTCAATTATGTTCATAAAACAATAAACAAATAGTTTTGCTGCTATTACACTCTATACACAGGTTATATATAAGTATCTGCATATTTTGGTCACCATAACGAACCACTAAGTTGGTATTGAGAGTCGAAAAGCAACGAAGAGTTACCGCCACACACCAGCCAGCCACTCGCTGCCACTCCCTCAACACACGCACTAAACTTTCTCCCCCAACAATACCATTTGTGGTGTTATTACACTATATACAGACGTTATATATAAGTATGTATATATTTTGTTCACCACAACTGTACAGCTAAGCTGATATAGTTAGTTCAGGCACTAAGAGTCGTCGGTATACACAGCTGGCGGCTGGCGGCTCCCTCACTCATTCAAGGTCACACGCACTAAACTTTCTCCCCCAACAATACTGTTTGCAGTGTTATTACCCTATATACACATATTATATATAAATATCTACATGTTTTATGCACTGTAACTGTACACCTAAGCTTGTAGTGCGCCCAAAGAGCATAGTGGCCACCCTCTAAACAGCTTGACAAATCGTGCAGACGACGTCACCTCCGTCACCCAAATGGCTCCTCCCAGCATAATCCTTTTGCTGTTATTACACTAATACACACATTATATATAAGTATCTACATTTGTGTTCACCATAGAGAACCACTGAGCTGGTATGGTGAATGTAAACAATAACAGGTGGCCACACAGTCAGTAAACGATGCTGTCTCCCTCAGTCTCTCAGCATCACTCCTCCCACAGCGCTAATTATTACAACAATCCTGCTATTATCACAACCCTGGTTATTTATATCACAGTCACGGGTCATCTGTAATATTGTCATCACTAAATAATAACAGTTATATATTTATTTTGACATTTTTCGGTGATGCTGTGGTCACAAGCTGAACAGCAATGCTGATCGCTCATGCTGCGTGCGCCAGCCTTGGTTGCTCCAACAGTACTGTGCCTCTCACACCTGAGAATATTGCCCACGATTTTTTTTTTAAATGGCGTCTGTTTACAAGAGCCCTGAGGAAGCTACTGTGACCCCGTGTAGCCGCGGGCCATTTGAATCGGGAATGGCACCCTATGGCGTATATATACGCCATGCGCACCGTGGGACATGTTACTCAGGGCGTATATATACGCCATGCGCAGTTTAAGAGTTAAACTTCAGCATTATGGAATCCGTGGCCTTGCCCTGACTACATCCGATCCTATCTTAGTGACAGACAACAATATGTAACCATCAATGATACAACTTCTTCCACTCTACCAATTACCGTTGGAGTGCCACAGGGCAGTATCTTAGGACCTCTTCTATTTCTTATATATAAATGATCTGCCTAATGTCTCTAATATTCTCAAACCTATATTGTTTGCTGATGATACTACCCTTATCTATTCAGACCTCAACCCACATACACTAAATAATGTTGTGAATAATGAATTAAAAAAAGTCCACTTATGGATGTCAACTAACAAACTAACATTAAACATCGAAAAGACTTACTACATCTTATTTGGAAGCAAATCATCAAATGCAATTCAGCTACAGATAGACAATATTAACATCAGTAATAAAAATGATGGCAAGTTTCTTGGCCTATTCCTAGACAAGAGACTCAACTTCAGCACCCACATACAACACACAACTAAGAAAGTCTCTAAAACAGTTGGTATACTCTCCAAAATCAGATATTATGTTCCTAACTCCGCTCTCCTCTCACTATATTATGCACTAATCTACCCCTATCTAATTATGGTATCTGTGCATGGGGGTCTACCACTGCAAACCACCTTAAGCCCATCATCACGCAGCAAAAATCTGCTATCAGAATAATAACTAACTCAGCTTTAGACAACATTCAGCTCCCTTGTTTAAATCTCTAAACTTGCTAAATATTAACTCCCTCCACACATTCTCTTGTGTCAACTACATTTACAAAACCTGTTTTTAAATGCAAACCATGCTCTGAAACTCTCCCTGGATGGATGTAATAGGACCCATTATCACCACACCAGAAATAAATATCTCTTTGATATCCCCAGGGTCAAACTTAATCTGTGTAAACACTCTATGCAAATTAAGGGACCTAGTCTATGGAACTCACTCCTAGTGAATTGAAAAACTGTAAAGTTTTGCCTTATTTAAAAACAAAACCAAAAAGTACCTGATTTCATCTTCTTAGTTTCCTACACTGAGCTTTAATTTGCTCTGTACCTAGTGTTACCCAATCTCCTAATCTCCTAATTTTTATGTATTTAACCCTACCAACCTTATCATTGTGTTCATTGCTGTCTTCTTTTATGTGCTAGCCATATGCTGTTTTGTGCCTACCAATTTTTGTCAACTACCATTCAAGCTGTCATTGCAATCAATCTTAGCTGCCTATGTGCTTTAATACACTGTACCTACAATTTTCTCTAATTTTTTTTTTCTTGCCATGTATCTGTTATCATTTTTATAAATTTTGCAAGTATTTACCTACTTAAAATTTTCTTAGATTAAGGACCTGCCCGAAACGCTGCGCGTACTAGTGGCTTTACAAGACTGTAATTACCATTTTATGTATCCACACATTCCCAGTGTACCTTCTTGTATATGCATAAATAAATAATAAATAAATAAACAAGCATGGTAGACATCCTGTATTCATTCTTTTTAAAGAAAAGGAGGGATGTCATGTTCACAGAAAATGGTACCATCCGTGTTTTCTATGTGCGGCGGCTGGACGCCAGAGAGAGAGGAGGTAAACAAAGCACAGGACGCCTGCCAAGCTTGGGAGCTCTAGTCATGTATTGTTTATAAGTATTAAAGTCAGTAACCAGGAATGACTTTACATCAACCTTACTACCAAGACTATCTCAGCTATATACAGATACCACAGTAGCTAGAGATGAGTGAGAACACAGCTTGCTCTTTCCCAACTGTGTGCCTGCCCCGACAAGGGTTCGACTACTAATGGCAAGGTCGCCAACTGGTGTTTCTCGTGTCCAGTAACACGTCAGTGGCATTGTGGAATTGTGGTAACAATGGTAAGAGCACACTAAATAAATCTGAATATCAGGCAGGTATGTATCTCTATCACTCTCACCTTTTCAGTGGTTAAATAGCAGCATGAATTATGGAGGGGTAATATAAACGAGAAGGAATTTTGTATTTTACTTAAAACTCAAGATATCATATTCATATATCAACGGGCAAGCAAGTACAATGCAGGAGTCTCTCTCTCTGTAAACTGAGGCTCACCAAATGGGCAACACTCTCCCCCTCACGTCAATGTCATAATCAGCTGGGCGACACTCTCACTGAGCGAATGTTCGTTTACTTGTTTGTCTGGCGTGAGGCGCCTTTTCTTTAAATTCTCAAGAATCACTATATTGGTGAACAACACAATATTTGCTATAATGGCAATAGAATGCAAATGAATCACTGCATTGATCTTGAGCTCAAACAAATATTCATATATCAATAAACACAGTAGCTCACAGTAAGGCATTAAACACCGTAATTTCACGGTAATGATAATAAATGTAATAAGACACTGCACAGTCCTTCAACACCGTACTTCACTTAAATGGCAATGACACAGAAAACTGTACACATAAAAGTTATTCAACACATAAGCATATATATGTATGGATCAATTCATCAAATCAATAATAGTATGATAAATACTGGGCACACAGCCTAACACCAATGACACTGGTATATAATATATATATATATATAATATATATATATATATATATATATATATATATATATATATATATATATATATTCTCTGGCATAAGTTATACTATTAATGTCACATGAAAGAATTCATCAACCAACACAGCAAATTCTTCAATAATAATACAGGTGCATCCACACACCACAATATATCTTGTGAGAGCTTTCTACAGTCTCACTTCTCACAACTGTGTCCTACCGTGACATTGGTGAGCCTTGCTCATGACATATAAAATACTCTGGCTAAGTAATATAGCTGACTAAAGGGGAATTGGGAGGGAAACTGAAACACCTACTTCCACCTCGCTGTGCGGACTAGCCCTCCGGTGAAAGTTGAATTGTAGTTCCTGGTCCCGGCTCTCGCCTCGTTGTAGGGAACGCCCCCACACACACACTGATGCGTACTCCAGGAACTCAATCAACGTCCCAACATAAACGTGTCGTCTCCGTGCCTTTCCACTGCAGGTCCGTGCTCCTCCACGACTTCTGGAATGGTTGGAGTCGGTCTCCTGGCCGTCGACTTCTCCTCTCAACTACGGCTGCCAACCTACTTCTCGGCTGCAGTCGTCCTGATTCCCAATTAGTTTTCTTCTTCCCACTGGTTCCCGGTGAATCGGTCCAGCCAATACGTCGTCACAAAAATGGGTGATCTGTCTCAGATGTCACATACGTCACTGCACAGACTTCGCTTCTTCTTGCACAGTACCTGTCCCCAGGAGCACTTGTTGCTCAATATTCCATCGATTCCCTCTCTGGCTCAACACATGAACGAAGGAAAACTTCACAGGGTACTTGCAGACTTTGGGTGACGCGTAAGATCCACGGGAAGGGAATAACTGTCAAAACTGACAGGACCAACTTTCGCACATCCGACCTCCCTGACGTACCGGGCTAGACTGGTTCTCTCACGGTGGACTGGCCCAGCCACTACATCGTCTCCTAACCGTGTGAACTGTCACAGACGTCACATACGTCACTGCACAGACCACTTCTTGCAACGCACCTGACCTGGAGCACTTGTTGCTCAATATTCCGTCAATTCCTTTTTCTGGTCCAACACATGAACGAAGGAAGACCTCACAGTGTGTGTGCAGACTATAGGAGATGCATACATCCACCGGAGCTTGGGTAAACTGTCACACTGACAGGATCCCCGGTCGCACATCCAACCTCTCTGATGTGCCGTGTGAGACTGGTGGCGCCATAGAGGCGCGATCTCCGGACCCTCCTGCTCTCGTGACGTCATTGTTGTCGGGGGCGGTTTTCATTGGCTCCCTGTGCCACGTCACTGTCAGTGACCAATCCGGTGCCACTGACGTCACACAGTTTTGGCGGCAAAACGGAGGGGCCAGCGCCATATTGGCGTCCTAAAGGGCCTAAACAACAGGCCAAAACTTCCTTCTTTTGCGAATTTGTACATTTTTACGCAGTCTCCGTGGTGTAGTGGTAAGACACTCGCCTGGCGTTCCGCGAGCGCTATGTCATGGGTTCGTATCCTGGCCGGGGAGGATTTACTGGGCGCAAATCCTTAACTGTAGTCTCTGTTTAACGCAACAGTAAAATGTGTACTTGGATGAAAAAACGATTCTTCGCGGCCGGGATCGTATTCCAGGGACCTGCCCGAACGCTACGCGTACTAGTGGCTGTACAAGAATGTAACAACAACTCTTGTATATATCTCAAAAATTTCTCGCAAATGCGTGAATACTCCATGCCCCCACATACATCGAATTGTAGCCCGTAACGTAGATTACGCTCGGGAAAAGTGGATATGACTCTTACAGCCAGATATGGGAGAAATATAAGGGGGGGGAACACCGTCACACTAAGCAAGTTAGTCTAGGTGAGCTAGTTACAAATTCAGTGCGCATCAACAATGGGCTCAAGATCGACCACAAGTACAGTTTCTAAATCATCTATTTGCTATCATAAATCATGATGGTACAGTTGCTATCATATATCATGGTGGTTATATTGAACGCATATTCTACTATAATATACCTAGAAATAATCCTCAAATTAGGCTACAATGTATATATTGATAATCCTCAAATTTTACTATTATGTCCCTACTAATCTTCTTCAAATTTTCTTACAGTGTACCTACTAATCTTCTTCAAATTTTCTTACAATGTACCTTTTAACATTTTTAAATTTTACAAGAAATTACCTACTTAAAATTATCCGTTAGATTAAGGACCTGCCCAAAACGCTATGCGTGTTAGTGGCTTTACAAGAAAGTACATAGCACTGATGTTTTTACAACCATAAACCCAATGTACTTTCTTATAAATAAATAAATAAATAAATTAAATAAATAAAGCAACTGACTTATGTTGAGAACTAGTCACAATTTATGTGTATCCTGTACACTGCTCCCCCATCCAGTGGCCAGCAGTGGATATGTTACAATATTGAAATTTTTACATTTTTGCAAAACCACTAGCACGCATAGCATTTTGGGCAGGTCCTTAACCCTTAAACTGCACAAATTGTAAATATACAATTTGAGTAAATGTTGCTGAACTGTGCACATTGTATATATACAATTGAGGGAGGGTCCAACCCTACCCATTAACATTGGTGTTCCTCAGGGCAGCATACTTGGCCCTCTCCTCTTTCTCATCTACATTAATGACCTTCCAAATGCCTCCCAACACCTCAAACCTATTCTATTTGCTGACGACACAACCTTCATTTACTCCAGTCCTGACCCCCTTGCTCTAAATGCCACAGTAAATACTGAGCTAAATAAAGTCCATCTTTGGCTAACTGCCAACAAACTTACCTTAACATTGACAAAACTTTCTATATTCTGTTTGGCAATAAATCCTCTGATCAAATAAATCTCAGAATTAACAATACCCAAATTTGTAACAAATTAGATGGCAAATTCCTTGGCGTTCTCATTGACCACAAGCTGAATTTCCAGGGACACATTCAAATATATCAAAAAAGTTTCAAAAACTGTTGGCATTCTCTCTAAGATCAGATATTATGTACCTCGCCATGCCCTGGTGACGCTCTCCCAGCAAACACTAAACGTTTTCTGACGTTTTCATTTGGTAGCAGAATGGTAACACGGTAACTATTTATATAAAGTCGTCTTTAGAACGTATAATATACGTAAATTTCAGTCAATGAAATCATATACATTTTTAGCAAATATGTAAATGACGATCTATTGCATTTATAATTTAAATTAAGTATTAATTACCTAATGTGAGTTTGTGTGTGTGTGTTTGTGTGCATATGCATGTGTGTGTGTTTGTGTGCATGTTTGTTTACATGTACGTGTATGTGTGTGTTTTTGTGTAATAAATAAATAAATATAAATAATATGTTTATTTAGGAAAGGTACATACAAAGTGATTTTACATAAGTGGATTTATAGATAGAGCTAGTACATACAATGCCTAAAGCCACTATTACGCAATGCGTTTCGGGCAAGAAAAACATTAATATCTAAAACTTAATACTAATTGAGCAAAAAGAATAAAATGTATTAAGAACAGATACAAATAAAGATAAAAAAAGGGGGGAACATGACTGAAAAAGCAGCACAAATACAATAGGTAGACAAACAGCGTTGAATAAAAAAATAACAGACATGGGTTGACAATAGAGTGGTTAGGTAGTTACAATAGGTGTGTGTCTTTGTATTTGTGTGAGGGTGTTTGTGTGCATGAGTGTGTGTTTGTATGTGTGTGTGTGTGTATACCTACCTACCTGCCAAAGAAATGTGTGGGTGCACATGCATGTGTGTGTGTGTGTGTGTTTGTGGTTGTGTGAGTGTGTTTGTGTGCATGTGTTTGTGTGTGTGTGTGTGGTGTGCGGTTGTACATGTTCGTGTGTAATTACCGAAGTGTAGTTACAGGATGAGAGCTACGCTCGTGGTGTCCCATCTTCCCAGCACTCTTTGTCATATAACGCTTTGAAACTACTGACGGTCTTGGCCTCCACCACCTTCTCCCCTAACTTGTTCCAACCGTCTACCACTCTGTTTGCGAAAGTGAATTTCTTACATTTCTTCGGCATCTGTGTTTAGCTAGTTTATATCTATGACCTCTTGTTCTTAAAGTTCCAAGTCTCAGAAATCTTCCCTATCGATTTTATCAATTCCTGTTACTATTTTGTATGTAGTGATCATATCACCTCTTTTTCTTGTGTCTTCTAGTTTTGGCATATTTAATGCCTCTAACCTCTCCTTGTAGCTCTTGCCCTTCAGTTCTGGGAGCCACTTAGTAGCATGTCTTTGCACCTTTTCCAGTTGTTGATGTGCTTCTTAAGATATGGGCACCACACAACCGCTGCATATTCTAGCTTTGGCCTAACAAAGTCGTGAACAATTTCTTTAGTATATCGCCATCCATGTATTTAAACGCAATTCTGAAGTTGGAAAGCGTGGCATAGGCTCCTCGCACAATATTCTTTATGTGGTCCTCAGGTGATAGTTTTCTATCTAGAACCACCCCTAGATCTCTTTCTTTATCAGAATTCTTTAAAGATTTCTCACATAATATATAGGTTGTGTGGGTCTATGTTCTCCTATTCCACATTCCATAACATGGCATTTATTAACATATTAACATTTATTAACATATTAGCAGTCTCCGTGGTGTAGTGGTAAGACACTCACCTGGCGTTCTGCGAGCGCTATGTCAAGGGTTCGTATCCTGGCCGGGGAGGATTTACTGGGCGCAATTCCTTAACTGTAGCCTCTGTTTAACGCAACAGTAAAATGTGTATTGGATGAAAAAACGATTCTTCGCGGTGGGGATCGTATTCCAGGGACCTGCCCGAAACGCTACGCGTACTAGTGGCTGTACAAGAATGTAACAACTCTTGTATATATCTCAAAAAAAAAAAAAAAAAAAACATTGAATTCCATTTGCCAAGTGGCGCTCCATGTACTTATTTTGTCCAGGTCATCTTGAAGGGCATGACAATCATCTAAGTTTCTTATCCTTCCTATTATCTTAGCATCATCAGCAAACATGTTCATATAATTCTGTATACCAACTGTAGATCAGTTCTGTAGACATAACATCATGGTGCAGAAAATAAACATCACTGGTGCAAGAACTGAACCCTGTGGTACTCCGCTTGTGACATTTCTCCAGTCCGATACATTGCCTCTGATCACTGCCCTCATTTTTCTATCAGTCAAAAATTTTTCATCCATGTTAGAAGCTTACCTGTCACCCCTCCAATATTTTCAGTTTCCAGAACACCTCTTATGTGGAACTCTGTCGAAAGCCTTTTTTAGGTCCAGATAGATGCAGTCAACCCAACCATCTCTTTCCTGTAATATCTCTGTTGCTCGGTCATAGAAACTGAGTAAATTCGATACACAGGATCTTCCGGATCGAAAACCATACTGTCTGTCTGATATTATATCATTTCTCTCCAGGTGTTCTACCCATTTAGTTTTAATTATTTTTTCCAATATTTTGACTATTACACTTGTCAATGATACCGGTCTATAGTTAAGGGGGTCTTCCCTGCTTCCACTTTTTGTAGATTGGAACTATGTAGCCTTTTTCCACACATCAGCTACAACTCCTGTAAACAGGGATGCCTAAAAATCAGTTGAAGAGGAATGCTGAGCTCAGGTGCACATTCTCTCAGAACGCATGGCGAAACTCCATCTGGACCACTGCTTTGTTCTTATTTAGCTCCTTGAGCATTTTTTTCCACTTCGTCTCTAGACGCCTCTATGTGCTCTATGTTGTTCTCTGGAATTCTTATTGTATCTGGTTCCCTGAGATTTCTTTTGTACAAACACACTTTGGAACTTTTCGTTTAATGTTTCACACATTTCCTTTTCATTTTCCGTGAATCTATTTCCATTTTCACCTTTGAATATTATCCTTTACCTGCAATTGTTGTTTATGAATTTATAGAATAGACCTGGTTCTGTATTACATTTGTCTGCAATCCCTTTTTCAATTTCTTTCTGCTCTCTCCTCACTGCCGTGTAGTTGTTTCTCGCATCTTTGTATCGTGTGTGTGTGTGTGTGGTGTATGTGTTCATGTACGTGTGTGCGCGTTTGTGTGCGTGTGTGTGTGTTTGGTGTGTACGTGTGCTTGTACGTGCGTGTGCGTGTACCGTTGTGGTGTGTGTGTGTGTTGTGTGTGTGTGTGTGTGTGTGTGTGTGTGTGTGTGTGTGTGTGTGTGTGTGTTGTGTGTGTTTGTGTGTGTACGTGTGCTTGTACGTGCGTGTGTGTACTCACCTATTTGTGTCTGCAGGATCGAGCATTGACTCTTGATTCCTCCTTACACACACTTGTGTGAGTGTGTACGAGTGTTGTGTGTGTGTGTGTGTGTGTGTGTGTGTGTGGTGTGTGTGTGTGTGTGTGTGGTTGTGTGTGTGCATGTGTACGTTTGTGTGTGTGTGTGTACATGTACGTGTTTTGTTGTGTGTGCATGCGTGTGTGTTTGTGGATAAAATGGAAAGAAAGTGAGTGGAAAGTTCTGTTAGGAAGCCTTACTACTAGTTTGTGTGTGTGGTGTGGTTGTGGAGGAGACAGAGAGGTGCTGGACCTCTTGAGTGTAATATGATACTGACCTGCGGTCACGACTCTGGGCCTCCCTCCCCGTGT
>WNGS01026809.1:0-18486 GCA_020271785.1 Procambarus virginalis | reverse complement strand
TCCGCCTCCCGTTCCGTCCCTTTTGATCTTCCTCTGTGGGTAGTTAGCTCCGGGGAGCCGACGGGGCTCCCCCCAGAAAACCAGCGTTGAATGTAATGAAACGCCATTTTCTGTGCGAGTCCCGGAGGCTCCCCGGCACCCTCCCTCCCTCCTCCGGTCGGCGGTTTTTCGCGTGTCTTGACATCCAGCCTCAGAACTGATGGGTGGATAGCCGGCGTTTGAGGTCTGGGGCTCCCCCTTCCCCCTCCCGGGGAGGGGGGAGCTGCGCAGACAGCGGCGCGGTGACGTGTGACGTCATACTAGTTTGCTTGTTTTTCTGTTTGGGAGTTCTATCCCTAGTTCGACTTTTGGTAGCAATTTTAACCAGAATAGGGGTTTGTTTTGTGGGGCGCTTACCTTTCTGGGTGCCTGTCCCGGTCGATGGCAGACATAGAATGCTTCCAATCACACGGGGCTTCTATAGGCCATTGCTCCCCTTGCCTCTCTGAGGGGGCCCGGTTCTGGCCGTGGTCCCCGGTAGGCCTAAGAACTCCATACACATGACTGATGCCAAAGTCTGACATTAGCATATCAGCCTGGGATAGCTCCGGGGAGCCTCCGGGACTCACCCAGAAAATGGCGTTTCATTACATTCAACGCTGGTTTTTTTGTATAGTGTTCGGATAAAATTCCTACACAGACATATGCCTATCAAGTACAATTCTTGGGAATTCACAGCTGTAGAGACGGCCAAACACACACAACCGGAACCCGCTCTGGATACCAACTCACACCCGCAACACCCACCACACCCACAAAAAAGTTTCTGGTGTTTCGTGTATACTTACTTTAGTTTTCGTGCTACAGTTGTCATTTAGGTATCAAAATATTCCTAAGAAAATAGACTACAATACTACAACACCTAGGACAATTATGTGTACTTACCAAAGGAAAGACGATTGTAGAAATAAGTTGAGCGTTTTCTCTCCACTCGACCTCCTTCAGGTACCGATTCCTGAAGTTGCTCAACAGATGTTCGTAGGTGGAGTGAAGCTGGTGCTGGTGGTTACTTCTTGTCCACCCAATACACCCTTTTCCTGTGATAAGTGGTGTAACACGGTATGACACAAAGTGGAACATCGCATGTCTTTGCATGCTATAACCAGTTTCCTTCCTAATACCCGACTTTGAACACACTTGACACCTGCGACGTTGGGAGTTTTTACAAGTTCATGCTTCAATTTGTAGTTCAGGCGAGTCTCTGATAAAACAACACGTCCCTGTTGTCTCTGTGTTGGTTGTACACTACAGTCTGAATCGTCGCTCTCACCATTGTCTTCAAACAACAGTGTAGCAGATGAAATATCTTCATCAGATTCATGGTCGGCTTCAGCACGAGGTGTAGACGTGAAGAGAGGGCGCCTCACACCCGACGGGCCAGGTGTTGACGGTTAGCAGCAGGATACACAAGACCTGTGTCATCATTTATGTCTGGAGCATGAACTAAATGAGGATTTTCATTAGCCAGGCCGAATATCTGTAAGGCGTACAGATTGTTTCATATGCCAAGAAATGAATCAACGCACGAGTAATAAACCTGAATATATCCCAGTGCATTCGTGGGTTTGGTAATCCTTAGCCCTGGGGTTCCAGTAAAATCATCGAACAATGGTGGATATTGTCCTCAAGCCACAAACACTGGCCCAGGCTGGCGAGTACGTACTGGACGTGTACGCTTGCGAGGAGGCTGGGTGCCTCATTACCTCACTCGTTTCATCCTCACCTGATAATTCATAGCTTGAATCACTCCCACTATCAACAAATGGGTTATTTTCAAACCACGAGTAGGAGGTCGTTTCCTTAGCTGGATTTTAGGCATGCACGCACCACGTGTGCGCCTTGTGGTGAGAGGCGGCAGTGCTGGTGCCCCTCCTCCTACTCCTCCTCTGTTAGGCCTTCAGAGTCCTCCTCCGTCGATTCAGCCCCATGGGCTCCAGGCCCCCCAAATTCACATTCTTCTTCTAAATCCTCACCTTCTGCCTCACTTCCATCCAAATCCACTTGATCAAAGGCATCCAAGAGATTGGGAATCTTGGTGGGAGTGAGCCTCAATCCAGAGAACCTCCTATAGATGTCGGTAATCTTGTCTTTTCCAGATGAATCGGAGGCTCCTGTAGCCGAAACACCACTTGGGCCTGGTGCTGGATCCATTATTGATGAATGTAGTTGGTTACAAACACACAGAAACGGGTAAAAATCCTTGAAACCATGCGAGTTTGGCGCGCCAGGGGAGAGAGATGCGATCGCTCCACGTGACAACAAAATGGGCCTGTCACGTGACCCAGTAGGCCGACGTGACATTCGGGCTACCCGAAAGAACGGGAATTTCATGGCGCACAGTTTGAAACAAACTCCAAGTAAATCGGATTTAAGCTGGATTTTTACAATTATTTTAATACGGACCGTAAATGTACGACGCGACCGCACAACCGATAGAAATATAGCCGTCGTATATGTACGGGGTGGGCGCGCGAAAGTGTTAAAATGTTCAATTTACATTCTCTAGTAAGGTGAAGAGAGACATGACATGATTAGTTATTATTCACCCAAAACCCATCCTGTGGGCATTAGTGGAAAAGGTTACAGAGATACATAAAGGGCTTAGAGACTGTACCCCAAAATTCATTTACCTATACTCTCCAGTATTCATTGCAAGTTACAATCTTGGTATTGATAAGCTTAAAATATAGTTAATGTATCAACAATGGGTTTGATAATAATCACAAGTATTTTCTGGGGGGAGCCCCGTCGGCTCCCCGGAGCTATCCCAGGCTGATATGCTAATGTCAGACTTTGGCATCAGTCATGTGTATGGAGTTCTTAGGCCTACCGGGGACCACGGCCAGAACCGGGCCCCCTCAGAGAGGCAAGGGGAGCAATGGCCTATAGAAGCCCCCGTGTGATTGGAAGCATTCTATGTCTGCCATCGACCGGGACAGGCACCCAGAAAGGTAAGCGCCCCAAAACAAACCCCTATTCTGGTTAAAATTGCTACCAAAAGCCAAACTAGTGGATAGAACTCCCCAACAGAAAAACAAGCAAACTAGTATGACGTCACACGTCACCGCGCCGCTGTCTGCGCAGCTCCCCCCTCCCCGGGAGGGGGAAGGGGGAGCCCCAGACCTCCCACGCCGGCTATCCACCCATCAGTTCTTCGGCTGATGCTATAGGCACCGGTTATGTGCTCCGGCTCCAGTGGTTGTTTCAGCACTGTACCTAGAGTGTGGTGTCTGTTTTTCTAGGTGGTGCGTGAGCCGGGAGTGATTCTCCAGTACTCGGGCTGCATGCGCCTAGGGTTCCCATCCCTAGGTGCCCTGTAAGTACTGCCCTTGGGACTTGGGGCCACCTTCCACAAGTTCCTTGGGGTCTGCCCCTGCTAGGCCGTTTACTGCTTGGTTTTCGGCCGCTCTTTGTGTGCTCGGGTGTTCTGTCTCCCTTGTTCGCCTTAGAGTAAGGGGCAGTTTTGCACTGGTGGGGCGCAGGGTACTGTGCAGCTTGTCTTTCCCAATCATAGCGGCCGGCTCTGTTCCGCTTGGGTACGCTGTCCTCTTGCGGGGTTTTCTTTTTCTTTTTGTTTATCTACCTGGTGGGGGGGTCTGCCTTCGTTCTTGCCCCTGGTGTCCCTTGTGTTCTGAGTTTTCTGGTGGTACCCCCTGCTTGGTCCCCGTGAGTGTACACGTCCCGGGGGTTCAGCTCTTAGAAAGTTGTTTGGTAGTTTTGGGTGCCGGTTAGCAGTACCCTGCCTGGGATTACCTGAGCGCGAGTCCTCTTATAGTAAACGCTCGGGACCCTGGGAAACCCCTGGGGGCGCGAGGGTCCGATGGATGTGACCCCAGAGCCCCCCCCTCGCTTCCAGCGAGTTTGAGGGTTGCTCACCCCTTGTCTCTGGGTGACTCTCTGTTTTGCCTCCGTCTGCTGCCTGTGGGGTCGGTGACACCTTCGACCCAGAGTCCTGCGAGTTTGTTGCTCGTTGTGGCTCGCTTACCCAGTTGTGCACAGCTGGTGCGGGCAGCAGGGGCGTTGCACTTGAGCCTTGGTGGTGGCAACGCTCTCGTGGTAACTCCCCGGGAGCCCCGGGGCTGCCCCGTTTTGGTTCTTGTTTTTCCCCTGGATTCCCCTTCCTGCCTGCATCCGGTTCCTTACCGTCTGTAGGTTCAGGGCGGGGTTTGTTGGTGTTGAGACTCGGGCAGTCTCGGGGAAATCCCCTTCCGGGGTAGTGACGGGGGCATTTGAGCCTGTTCCTCCAGCCGTGTTGTAAGAGTCTGCCAGTGGGCTCCCTTCCTTCGTGTTTTCACGGCTGCCCCGGTTTTCTGGTACGGCCGGGGCTTTGGGGGGACGGCTCGGCCCCGGGGCCTGTCGTGTGGGTTCCCGGGGCTGGGGAGGGGCTGACTTGGGAGGCCTTAATGGCCCCGTTGGACCCCGTGGGGGTTTTTCTCCCCCTCTAGGCGGGGCTTGTGGTTACGCGGAGTAGGGTTTTCCTCCCCACTCGCCGTACGTGCTGTTGGGTGTCAGCCCCTCCCCGGGCTCGGTTCCTTGGCCTTTGAGTCGGTTGGTTCCGTCCTGTGGGTGGATGTTTCCCCCACCCCCTTTTGGGACGGTGTTTTCGTCATGTTTCCCCGTTTTGGGGGTTCTACGTGACTCCTGGTCTCGGGTGCACCTGCGCCTTTGTGTGCCTTCGGGACTGGTTTTGGCTTCCGTGTTCTCGAGGGTTCGGGAAGGTGTTTCGCTACTTCCCGCGTTATTGGAACGTCTGTCGGCTCCTCGTCCTTGTCGCCTGTTGGGCTACTTGTAGCCTTGTTGGGCTGCTTGTGGCCCGGCTGCGTGCTTTATTTTGGGCTCTGTCTTCGCTTCTTTGGCCGGTTTTATTGTTCCTGCTCACTCTTTTGGCTTCTTTTTAGTGCAGTAGTCCTGGTTGCCGCCTTCCCGCAGAGACTGTTGCGCGTTTTCGGCCAGCGTGTCATGCGCGTGCGCCGCGGAGTTTGTTTTGGTTTGGGCGGTGTGTAGTGCTGGTGTTAGACGCCTTCTTGCTCCAGTGCTTCGCCTCTCGCTCTTCTCCCTTGGCGCGGTGTGTGCCCCTTCGCTCCGGGGGTGTCCTGGGTTCCAGTTGTGGGGAGGCCGCAGAGGTTTTCTGTGTCATGGGTGTGGGCCGCCTTCTTCGCCTCTCCCCTGCTCTCCTGCAGGTCCGGCTCTGGCGTCTTCACCTGTCAGTGCTCCCAGGTTCTTCTGGGCTCGGTTGAGTCGTGTCACTTCGTGCTACCGTTAGCCAGGTGAGTTTCTGCGGTCTGGCGTCTTTTGGCAGGGTGCTGGATGCGGTGTTATATACCTGTCTTTATTTGGGTATCTTTTTGTACGACTGAGACCGTTCGCACACCAGTGTCTGTCCCCCTTTTCACCCCTTCCTGTCCCACTCTTGTGCATGTCCAACCCATGCTAGGGTCATTCAGGGGTTCCACCTTTGTTAGTGTTATGAGGTGTGGGGGTTGTGGTGTTGGTTTCTGTACTCGCCTGGTAGGGCTCCTGGCTGTGCTTGCAAGGTTTTTGCACTCTGGTTTTTGGGTCCCGCTTATCTGGTAGAACTTGCGGGATAGTACCAGTGGAGTGCAGTGGTGCTATAGGCACCATCGGGGAACACTGTATATCCTTCAGAGGTCTGCAGTTGTTAAAAGACCTACGTGCGAGCATACGCCTTCTTGCTGGAAAATTACCTTGGGGTTTTCCTTGAGGTGCTTCCGGGGCTTAGCGTCCCTGCGGCCCGGTCGTCGACCAGGCCTCCTGGACTGCTCATCCTGGCTGTTGGACGTGGCTGCTCGCTGCCTAACGTACGAGTCACAGCCTGGTTGATCGGGTATCCTTTGGAGGTGCTTCTCCAGTTCTCTCTTGAACCACCCCGTCCTCGCAACATTTAATAAGTCGTTCTTGCCTTATTAGTTACGTGCATGGGTGACATGCTAAACATCATCGTTTTCCTTTTCGGAACTTCATGGAAAACACCGACCTTCCTTACCCTACTTAGTATGTTGAAATGAGCGTCTTATGGTTTCGTAATTACAATTGTTACTTACCCTATTATAGGTGTAACAACGCTGAACACTGTGGGGGATTGCCAGTTATGCCCCTTATGGTCCATCCGTGGACTTCCGGGGCTCGCTAGCTTGCTTTCGAATTAGTTATGGCCATCCTGGTTGTGGGAGTCTGTGGGCCTGCAGGCCGCTCCATGTGGCTGCCTGGTGGGCCTCCCTCTGGCCGGTCTAGCCTGGCCTCGGGCCAGGCTTGGGGTGTACGTGAGCTCCCAGTTCCTTATCCTGCCGATTTTGAGCGGGGTTTCTCCGCCGTCGGTCGCCTGGTATGCGGGTTCCTGGGCCTGCTGGGTTCTGTCGTGTCTCCGTGGGCCCTGTCTGGGGTCTGTCTGCTCCATTCTCTGCCTTTGCAGAAGCGAGTTGCTCTTTACCTGTGGCATGTTGCGGTGGTGCCTGTTGCTACTACTGCGCGTGTGCTTTAGTACCGTGTTTTGCGGTGGCGTGTCCTTATTCCTGGGGTTTTTATGCTTCTGCTCTTTCGTACTGTCTCACCCCTGTCGTTTTTCCTGGCATCTCCTTTTGTCTGTTTTGCCTGCACTTGCTGCTATGTTGGGGGGCGTGGTCGGTTTCCACCACTTCCTTGCTTGTGCGTTCCCTTGTTTTCCTCCTCTGCCGCAGGGGTGTTCTATGTGTGTTCCTTGGCTTCTTGGGCTTTTTTCGGCCTGGGTCCTGTGGTGTGCTTCTTTGTCTCTGTCTGTTGCAGTTGCTCGTACCTCTTGGTTCGGGTACGGTTCTGGCGGCAACCCGTCCGCCTTCTTTGGTTTCCTTGCTTGCCCTGCCAATTGGGTTTTTCGGGGTCTGGCGATGTCCCGCGTCGGACCCGTCATTTCTGAACTCCTGGCAGGTTTGCTTGCTTGGAGTTCTTCTGTTCGGCAGTTAGTTTCGTTCATTTATTATGCACCCCATACCCATCTTGTGGGCGGTAGTGGAAAGGGTTAGAGGCACATAATGGGCTCAGGGACTGAACCCCACACTTCATTTAGCTCAGCAAGTTACAATCTTGATGAGCTAGTTACAAATTCAATATAAGTAGTCACATCAACAATGGGTTCGAGATCGACCTCGAGTACAGGTTCTAAATTAAGCAACTGACATGTGAAGTGCTGGTGTCAAAATTTATATGTTTGTCCTGCACACCGCCCCCCATCCAGTGGGCAGCGGTGGATAGGTTACAATCACTCAGTTGCTACCTACTGTTAGCAAACTGGGGATGTTTGGCTACAATTTCTGGTGGCAGATCCTTTTGAATGAAAGCTTTGCACATCGCTGGAACATTGGTTATAGAATTCTCTAACTTCACGTATCTTTTCGCACTCCATCACATAGTGACGGAGGGTGTGCGAATAATTTTGTTGACCCAGTTTACATTTGGTCAGGTCTCCATCGACAGATGATGAGACTTCCCGGAGATACTTTGGGATGCTGGTCGGCAGACGTTCCATCTTGTGCCACCTGCGTTCGGTGGTCGCGCCCGAGATCTTCTTGCGGCTCCGCCTTTTCCTGGGCTTGGAGGGGCCTTGTCGGGGCTGTTTCCGTCTGCCTCGTGGTCTCGCCTCCAGCTGGTGGTCGGTGTCCCACCTGCGTGTTTCTCTTGGCGGCAGTATGGGGTGTTTTGGCGGTCCTTCCTTTTCCTGTCCCTTCTTAGGTGGTTCCTCTTGTTAGCGTCGGCTTGGTTTTTGGTGGGGGTTGGGGGCCGTCGTCGTGCCACATACTGTCGCCTCTCTTTTGTGCGGCGCTGGCGGGGCCGCTTTGGCTTGCTTTCGGTCTTGGTGTTGCTTCTACACCGTTAGTACGCTGTCTTGTGCGTCGTTTCCCCTCCGGCCTGTTCGTGCGCCGCTTGCACCATCCTGGTCTCCGCTGTGTAATTACCTAAGTGTAATTACCTAAGTGTAGTTACAGGATGAGAGCTACGCTCGTGGTGTCCCGTCTTCCCAGCACTCTTTGTCATATAACGCTTTGAAACTACTGACGGTTTTGGCCTCCACCACCTTCTCACTTAACTTGTTCCAACCGTCTACCACTCTATTTGCGAAGGTGAATTTTCTTACGTTTCTTCGGCATCTGTGTTTAGCTAGTTTAAATCTATGACCTCTTGTTCTTGAAGTTCCAGGTCTCAGGAAATCTTCCCTGTCGATTTTATCAATTCCTGTTACTATTTTGTACGTAGTGATCATATCGCCTCTTTTTCTTCTATCTTCTAGTTTTTGCATATTTAATGCCTCTAACCTCTCCTCATAGCTCTTGTCCTTCATTTCTGGGAGCCACTTAGTGGCATGTCGTTGCACCTTTTCCAGTTTGTTGATGTGCTTCTTAAGATAAGGGCACCATACAACCGCTGCATATTCCAGCTTTGGTCTAATAAAAGTCGTGAACAATTTCTTTAGTATTTCTCCATCCATGTATTTAAAAGCAATTCTTAGGTTAGAAAGTGTAGCATAGGCTCCTCGCACAATGTTCTTGATGTGGTCCTCAGGTGACAGTTTTCTATCTAAACCACCCCTAGATCCCTTTCTTTATCAGAATTCTTTAAAGATTTCTCACATAATTTATAGGTTGTGTGGGGTCTATGTTCACCAATTCCACATTCCATAACATGGCATTTATTCACATTAAATTCCATTTGCCAAGTGTTGCTCCATATACTTATTTTGTCCAGGTCTTCTTGAAGGGCATGACAATCATCTAAATTTCTTATCCTTCCTATTATCTTAGCATCATCAGCAAACATGTTCATATAATTCTGTATACCAACTGGTAGATCATTTATGTAGACAATAAACATCACTGGTGCAAGAACTGAACCCTGTGGTACTCCACTTGTGACATTTCTCCAGTCCGATACATTGCCTCTGATCACAGCCCTCATTTTTCTATCAGTCAGAAAGTTTTTCATCCATGTTAGAAGCGTACCTGTCACTCCTCCAATATTTTCCAGTTTCCAGAACAACCTCTTATGTGGAACTCTGTCGAAAGCCTTTTTTAGGTCCAGATAGATGCAGTCAGCCCAACCATCTCTTTCCTGTAATATCTCTGTTGCTCGATCATAAAAACTGAGTAAATTCGATACACAGGATCTACCAGATCGAAAACCATACTGTCTGTCTGATATTATATCATTTCTCTCCAGGTGTGCTACCCATTTAGTTTTAATTATTTTTTCCAATATTTTGACTATTACACTTGTCAATGATACCGGTCTATAATTAAGGGGGTCTTCCCTGCTTCCACTCTTGTAAATTGGAACTATGTTAGCCTTTTTCCACACATCAGCTACAACTCCTGTAAACAGGGATGCCTGAAAGATCAGTTGAAGAGGGATGCTGAGCTCAGGTGCACATTCTCTCAGAACCCATGGTGAAACTCCATCTGGACCAACTGCTTTGTTCTTATTTAGCTCTTTGAGCATTTTTTCCACTTCGTCTCTAGACACCTCTATGTGCTCTATGTTGTTCTCTGGAATTCTTATTGTATCTGGTTCCCTGAAGATTTCATTTTGTACAAACACACTTTGGAACTTTTCGTTTAATGTTTCACACATTTCCTTTTCATTTTCCGTGAATCTATTTCCCATTTTCAACCTCTGAATATTATCCTTTACCTGCAATTTGTTGTTTATGAATTTATAGAATAGACCTGGTTCTGTTTTACATTTGTCTGCAATCCCTTTTTCAAATTTCTTTCTGCCTCTCTCCTCACTGCCGTGTAGTTGTTTCTCGCATCTTTGTATCGCTGGTATGATTGGGGGTTTGGCCTCTTCCTGTATTGATTCCATTTTTGTGTCTTTTGGTCTCTGGCCCTCTCGCACTTTCTGTCGAACCAATCCTGTTTCCTAGTTCTGCTTCTCTGTTTTGGTATAAATTTTTTGTGCCTTTATCATATATTTCACAAAACTTGACATACATCTCATTCACTTCCTTGCCTAGCAACAAGTCTGTCCAATTATACTCCCTAAAAATTTTCTAAGGTTGCCATAATGTCCTCTCCTAAAGTCAGGTTTTTCAATTGCATCGACCATCATATTTTCTTCCAGATTATAACGCATTGCATACTTTATCCCCAAAAGACATGGTCACTTTTACCCAAGGGAGGAAGGTACTGAATGTCAAATATTTCTTCCTCCTTCCTGGTAAATATCAAATCTAGCATGGAGGGAACGTCACCTTCCCTCATCCTCGTAGCTTGTTTAACATGTTGATACAAGAATGTTTCCAGGATGAGGTCTACAAATTTACAGGTCCAGAAATCTTCTGTTTTAGCTTCATATGCTTCCCAGTCTATGGATTTCAAGTTGAAGTCGCCGACTATCAACAGTCGTGAACTATCGTTATCCGCTCTCGCTATGATCTCTCTCATTATCGTTATAAGACCTTCTCGTTTACTATCTAGCTCCTCCTTTGACCATGTGCTGCTTAGCGGTGGACTATATGCATTTATGATCACTAGTTTATCATCCTCATGGCAGATCTCTAGTGCTATTATGTCAACTTCTTGTGGATTGGTAGTCATTATTTCGTTCACCTTTAGGTGTTCTTTCACCAGCACAGCAACGCCACCGCCTTTCCTAATTTTTCTGTCCCGTCTCCAAATTGAGTAGCCCCTTGGGAATATGACCTCATTTAAAATAACATCTTCAAGTTTTGTCTCCGTGAGTGCAACAATGTCTGGTGTCTGCAGCTGTATTATATCACTTAACTCCAGTATCTTTGACCTTACTCCATCTATGTTGGTGTATGCAATCTTCAGGAACTTGTTCCCCCTCTTCTTATTTTTCACTCCCCCTTTCTCTAATGATTTTGTTGGTTTGCTTTATGTACCACTTTACTGGTCTGCCTACCCCTATCACTTTGTAGAAAAAAGAATTGATTTCTTCTTCATTCCTGCTCTCATTTAAACGTTTTGCCTCGGCGAGGTTCAGTTTCAGCTTCTCTCTATCTTCTTTTGAAAGATCTCGTCTTAACGACCACCCTTTCCCATCCTCAACGCTTTGTAATTTTCTGGCATTCCTTAGTACTTCTTCCATCTGTTTGGCACCGTTTAGGGTGATCCTCAAAGGTCGATCTTTCCCTTTTACATATCTGCCTATTCTCCTGTAGTCGCACACATTCTCTTTGGTTGTAAGACCTTCCACGAGGCCAACAATTTTATCTACTACTTTTGCTTCTTCTACAGCTCTTTCTGACCTAGATGTTATCTCCTTTTCTATGCATCCAAAAATGATCAGGGACTTACTCCGATCAACTGTGTTTTGCACCAACTTTGGGTTAGATGCCAATTCTTTTCTCACTTCTAGCCTAATGTTTGTTTTATCTTGGTTGCTGCAGTGTTTGACTTCTTTTACTGCTTCTTCTATTTTTTCCTTGTCCTTGGCCACTTGCGCATAAGTGAGTTGCATATCTTTCTTGCACTGTTCTATTCCATGTGCAACTTCCTCCATCTGTGCTGACAAAAGCTGTTTCTCCTGTTGAATTTCCTTGCCTAACCTATTGTAGTCATTTGTGTTTAAATTTACTTTAACTTCTTCCAAAGCTATTTTTAAGAGACTATTTTCTTCTTCCATGGCTTTGCAATTTGTTTCCAATTTAATCTTATCCTTGCACAGGTCTTTCACTACACCCTCCAGACATACAACTTTGCTATTTAAATGGTCATTACTTTCTTTCAATTTACTAATTAATTCTATATGAGAGGTCACTATAGTATCTAATTTTGCCAACTTGTTGTATAGACTGGTTATCTCAATGCTTTCTTCACTGAAACCATCAAAATCAAGCTCTGTTGTGTATTTCCTCTTGCCACCGGCGGCCATCTTGAATGTTGTTCTCTGCACTGTAAACACTAGGGCAACTTTTTCTCATCCAATTTTTTCACTTCCCTTGGCACATTCCTGTTGCCATGGCGTCTGTGTCCGGCGCGCGTTTTGCGTTGATCCGGTTCTGTTCTTCCCGGTTCGCCTGTGATGGTGTCCTGGGTTGTCAGCCGTGTTCTTGCGGCTCGGCTGCCTGTGTTCTTAACTCCTGCCCGTGATGTTCGTGGCTTTGCTGCTCTCGCTGCCGTCTGGATGACGTGTTCGAGCAGTCTTTCGGGCATGGATCTTTGGTGTTCGTTCTGGGGCCTTGCTGCTCGTTGTTCTTGTGTTGTTCCCAGTACTTTCCGGGGCTGTGGCGCCTTGGGTTGGCGTTGCTGCCGGTTGTATCGCTTCCAGGGGGAGGGGTGCGTGGTGTCCGCCTCCCGGTTCCGTCCCTTTTGATCTTCCTCTGTGGGTAGTTAGCTCTGGGGAGCCGACGGGGCTCCCCCCAGAAAACCAGCGTTGAATGTAATGAAACGCCATTTTCTGGGTGAGTCCCGGAGGCTCCCCGGCAACCCTCCCTCCCTCCGGTCGGCGTTTTATTTTTTCGCGTGTCTTGACATCCAGCCTCAGAACTGATGGGTGGATAGCCGGCGTGGGAGGTCTGGGGCTCCCCCTTCCCCCTCCCGGGAGGGGGAAGGGGGAAGCCCTTCCCCTCTCTTCTATCTATCTTCTATCTATAGGCTCTTCTATCTTTCCTCTCCTCGGTTTGTGGTGGCCCCTTCGGTTCCTGATATTTTTCCCAGGCTTTGTTTTGTTGGCGTTGGCCTCTGGGGGCCGGGTAGGGAGCTTCATGCCCTCCTCCGGCGCAGAGGTTTCTGCTCTTTGGTCCTGGGGTAGGTTTGTCAGTTTGCAGCCTTCGCCTTCTTTTCTGGCGTAGAACGAGACGGCTGCTTTCCGGAGGGTCCGTGGGTCATTGATGCTTGGTTGGTTCGGCCGGGGGTGCATCATGTGTTGTGTCCAGTTGCGGCACTTCGCCGTTGCTTGCGCGCTTCGGCCGGTATGGCTGGGGATGCGCTTTGGGTTGATCCAGTTTCCCTCGTTCCCTGTTCCAGGGTTCGGGTCTCCCAGGTTGTCTGCAAGGTTATTAAATCTAGCCAGCCTGCGGTCTATCCTCGTGCCCTTGCCGTTAGGAAGTTTGCGGCTTTGTTGCTGTGTTGGTAATATGTCTTGGGCACATATTCGGGCGCGTGGTTTTTGGACTCGAACAGGGTCCTGGCCGCCCGTTATTTGGTGAACGTCCGTGCTCCTCGGCGTTCTTGTGTTGCTTTGGGTCGCAGGTTGCAGCCAGTTGTCTCGACTTCGCGTTGAGGAGTATGTGGCCGCCGCCTCCCGGGTACGTCCCCTTTTTTCCTTCTCTTTGGGTAATTAGCTCCAGGGAGCCGTAGGGGCTCCCCACAGAAAACCAGCGTTGAATGTAATGAAACGCCATTTTCTGGGTGAGCCCCGGAGGCTCCCTGGCTACCCTCCCTCCCGTCCGGTCGGCGGATTTTTCGCGTTGGTTGAAGCCTAGTTTCCGAACTGACGGCAGCCGGCGCGGTGAGGTCCGGGGCCCCCCCCTCCCCCTCCCGGGGAGGGGAGGGCTGCGCGGACAACCGGCGCGGCAGTAAAGTGATTGTTTGATTGTTTTCCTTGTGATTGTAGGGAGTTTTTCTACCTCTCTGTTCGGTTTGTTGTAGTTTTCTACCATGTGGGGTTTGTTTTGTTACGCCTACCTTTCTGGGTGCCTTTTCCTTATCTGTCGATGGCAGATAAGGAAAACCCCCAAACCATATGGGGTTTTCCAGGGCCATTGCTCCCTGAAACCTCTCTGAAGGGCCAGGTTCTGGCGCTGGTCCCTGGTAGGTCTGAACTCCATAGCTAGTGTCCCGGTCTAACATAACATACATTAGCCCGATAAGCTCCAGGGAGCCTCCGGGGCTCACCCAGAAAATGGCGTTTCATTACATTCAACGCTGGTTTTTTGGGGTCTGAAGCCATATTGACAAGAGCTAAGTATATTGTGTTTGGCTAGATAAGAATAAAACTGCTTGTAGATTAGTTTTTCAAATATGTTTGACAAGTTTGGCAGGATTGATATAGGTCTGTAGTTGTTAACGTCAGTGAGATCACCACATTTGTGGACTGGGGTTACTCTCGATGATTTCATGAAGATGAAATTAGGTACTTTTTGGTTTTATTTTTGAATAAGGCAAAAGTTGGACAGCTTTTCAATTCACTAAGGAGTGAGTTCCATAGACTAGGGCCTTTATTTGCATAGTGTTTACACAGATTAAGTTTGACTCTGGGGATATCAGAGATATTTATTTCTGGTGTGGTGATTATGAGTGCTATTACATCTGTCCGGGGAGAGTTTCGGAGCATGGTTTGAGAACAGAGCATTTACGAACAGGGTTTTGTAAATGTAAATAGCACAAGAGAATGTGTGGAGTTCTCATGTGATGTTTAGGAATTTAAACAAGGGGGCTAAGTGTTGTCTGAAAGCAGAATTTGTTATTGTTTCTGATAGCAGATTTTTGCTGGGTGATGATGGACTTGAGGTAGTTATCCATGGTTGAACACCATGCAAAGTTACCATATGTAAGATATGGATAGATTAGTGCATAGTTTGAGAGAAGAGCAGAGTTTGGAACAAAATATCTGATTTTAGAGAGTATACAAACTGTTTTTGAGACTCTCTTAAGTTGTGTGTTGTATGTGGGTGCTGAAGTTGAGTCTCTTGTCTAAGTATAGGTCAAGGAACTTTTCATCATTTTTATTGCTGATGTTAACATTGTCTATCTAAAGCTGAACTGCATTTGTTGATTTGTTTCCAAATAAGATGTAGTAGGTACTTTCTGTGTTTAGTGGGAGTTTGTTGGTTGACATCCTAAAGTGGACTTTTTTTAATTCATTATTTACAACATTATTTAATGTGTGCAGGTTGGGGTCTGAGTACATGAGGGTAGTATCGTCAACAAATAATATAGGTGTAAGAATAACTGTTAGAGACATTAGACAGATCATTGATGTATATAAGACATAGGATAAGTTCTAGGATACTGCCCTCTACAGTTATTGGTAGAATGGGAGAGGTTATATCATTGATGGCTACCTATTGGTGTCTGTCATTAGACAGAATTGAAGTTAATGTAGAGGTGGTCCCTTGTTACTGACCAATGCAAGTGGTCCTCATTACTGAGTATCATGTAAGTGTTCCTTGCACCTAACCATCTTGTAAGTGTTCCTTGTTCCTAGCCACCATAACCAGTGGGCACAATTGGTTGAAAGTGACTGACTTGCCATACTGTTTATTATGGCAAATTAGTTGCTTTCAACCAACAGTGCCCACTGAGAAGGATATCATATGCATACCTTATAGTGATATTTTCAGTTTACCTTTGTTTTTCAAAAATCATAATATACCTTACCAAAACTAATAAGATGTATAATGGGATCACAAGACCGTGATGTAGCTACATTAAAATACATTATAAAACTTGGCTTACGGTGCAGGATGACACTTTCCAAAATCCAAATCGGGTATAGTCAGAATACAGTAGTATAAATCTCGTATAGTACTACTGGTTGGGATATATTTGAGCTCATTATGGTTCAGTTGATAGGGTGTGTGTGTGTGTGTGTGTGTGTGTTGGGACTCGTAAGAGCAGGATTTAGCAAGCATTTATGCATCTTGTAAGGAAACCTGTACATCTTTCAACAATCACTATGGCTTTGTTTATGTTTATTACTGTTTTACAAGCTTAGAATCTTCACAGCCCAAGGTTATCATTATCATAACCATCCTCCCTGTTTATGATAATAAACCTCATAATGCTACAGAGCTCATAAACTGTTTAATAAATGTGACAAAAGCTGTTAGGATTATTGAAAAATGCACAGGTTCTGCAAGTGGATTTGTTTAATGCTTGATGGTTACAAGCCCAGGTATGTGCGTTCGATGCCATCATATGGCCTCATTACTTTCTGACTAATGTGTTCCAGGGGATGGAGGACTGCATGGTGTTGGATGAGCTGATGAACCAGTTTGAGGATGACCTGGTGAAAGTCCTTCCCGAGTACTCCAAGCACAGGAACCCGGATGCTGAAGCCATCGTCGACCTAGCTATGTACAACTACATTGAGGTTAGTCTGGCTTATGGTCCCTTTGAACCTAGCTTAGGTCTCTCTCTCTGGTTTATGTGTCTATGGTTTATTTGTCTCTGGTTTAATGTGTCTAGTTTATTTGTTTCGGGTTTACGTGTCTCAGGTTGATTTTTTTCTCGGGTTTACAAATGGCCCGCACTGTTGTCACTGGTTTAATGTGTCTCTAGTTTATTTGTCTCAGGTTTAAATACTGTATCACTGGTTTCAGTGCAGGAATTAAGCGTAAGCCAATCAAGCTACAACTAGAGCTTCAAAAAATTTCAGCCAAATAATAAATATGCATTTAGTAAATGCATTAGTTTGAAAATAATTAAAAGGCATATACAGTACTGAAAATGTTTTTAATTTTGTTGTGGAGGCAAAGGTCTTGTTTTGGTATGCACCTTCGCAAGACCTCCTGGTGTATCCTCTTAACAAGGGTCCTCCTAGCTTAATATAGCTTAGGAACTCACCAAGTTTAAATCCAGCTCTGGTTTACATGTGTGGGGTTCATGTGCATGTTGTGATCATCAGTTTAACACTAATCATGGCTAATGGAATTCAATCTGCATGAATGCCATGTTATGGAATGTGGAATAGTAGATAAGATAATGTAAGATAATTAGAGATACACACACAACAGAAAATTGTATGAAAAAATCCAACTTCAGAATCGCTTTTAAACTGTATAGAATTATTAGATTCTGCATATGGATGATGAAATATTAAAGAAATTTTTCACGACCTTTGTGAGACCAAAAGTGAAATATGCAGCAGATGTATGGTGCCCATATCATAAGAAGCATGATAATAGGTGGATTGGAAAAGATTGGAAAAGTTGGAAAAGGTGCAAAGACATACAACTATATGTCTTACAAAATTAAAAAGAGATATGAAAAGAGACTTGACGTGTTTAAATAAATATACCAAAGCTAAGATATTTATTCATTTATTTACTTATTTTATTTATTTATATACAAGAAGGTAGATTGGGGGTTAAGAGAGAAATGAAGTTGATTTTACATTCTTGTAAAGCCACTAGTACGCATAGCGTTTTGGGCAAGTCCTTAAACTAACAGATAATTTTAAGTAGATAAATTACAGTAAAATTGTCAAAAAATGTTTACAGGTACAGTACATTGAAAGAAATTTTGACACAAAAACAAAGATTAGAAATATACACAATAATAACAATACAGTGCACTATAATGAACAAGGAATACTCGGTACATTAGGATAACATTTCAGGGTTATGCATTGGATCACAATGGTGTACCACAAAATTGGAGTAGTAACTTAAGAATCTAATCTGTCTAAGACCTACATAAGCAATCCTAGTCTTAAAATGTGCTATCGCAATCCTAGTCATAAAATGTGCTATCGCAAGCCTAATACTGCAATTATGTGCTAAACTAAGCCTATCATGGTTTGGGTTTGGTTATTACTTTTTTCAGACCTATACACATTTCTTTGTACAAAACAGAACATTGTTATAATAATACTAATAATAATAATACTGTAATAATAATAATAGGATAAACACTCACACTTGTGTGTGAAATTTATGTAAGTAATTTACACCAAGTCTTTCGTACTCTCCTGAGTGCGTTATGAAGGTCTAAGAGTGTGTGGTGAGGTCGAGACTTACATCTCAACATCTAATCAGTGTAGTAAGTCTCGTCCTAACCACACACTCAGACCTTGACAAAGCACTCAGGAGAGTGTGCAAGACTTGGTGTAAATTCCTTACATAAATATAACATATACACAAGTGTGAGTTTTTATCCTATGTTATTATGCCTGTGAGAAGACATCATTACTACTGCTGCTGCTGCTGCTGCTACTGCTGCTGCTACTACTACTACTACTACTACTACTACTACTACTGCTACTACTACTACTGCTACTACTACTACTGCTACTACTACTACTGCTACTACTACTACTGCTACTACTACTACTGCTACTACTACTACTACTACTACTACTACTACTACTACTACTACTACTACTACTACTACTACTACTACTACTATTACTACTACATACATATAAAATGTAAATGTAAAAAATGTAAAAAAAAAAAAAAACATAAAATTAGTTACAAACAGAATGTTGCATTTCTAGATAGAGTTGGTATATTATTTTACTTAAAATCTTTTTACCATTATTTTACTGTGCCTAAAGCCACTAATATGCACAGCATTTCAGGCAGTTGGGTCCAACATTTTATTTTTTTTAAGTTGGACCAATAAGTTGCTAAAAGTTCTATCATACTTGGAGGATGAGCTGTTATGTGCAGTTTTAATCTTTTAATTTTCAGCAATATTCTAGACTTACCTTTTTGTTTCTACTTATGATATATAATAATAATAATAATAATAATAATAATAATAATAA
>WNGS01026802.1:10000-12572 GCA_020271785.1 Procambarus virginalis | reverse complement strand
TTAAAAAAAATATATAATGAGAATTGATGACATAATAATGAGAATTGATGACATTAATAATCGATTTTATAATGTATGAGGTAAATATGTTAATAAAAGATGATTCTGACTCTATACATTATAATTAACCACAACATCTCAATCAATAGCAATATTGTTTATTTTCTTAAAAGATTTGCTTTTTTCAAACTAAATTAATAATCATTTTATATATATATATATATATATATATATATATATATATATATATATATATATATATATATATATATATATATATATATATATATCTTTATTGTCATTATTATTTCTTTATGTACCCCCAAATATCAATAAAAATTATTAAATAATTCAATATTTTCACCCTTTAATTATTTCTTTTTTTGTAACATACCAAGTAGTTATTAAGGATTTTTCAGTGATGAACTTTGTATGCAAAACTAGTCCCATACAGGAGTTTTGCTTAACCTGTACATGCTTTTCATATCCCTGATCTGACCTATTAAACACACTCTTTCCAACCATCTTTGTAGAACAGGTATGGTTGTGGACTTGTGGGGTCGATCATAAAGCATCAAACTCAGGTATACAACTTTGGTGGATAACAGTAACTCCTCTTCTGCCTACAATAAAGTTTGTGGAATGAACTATGGTGCTGGACCATATGGAAACGTAATGGTGGAAAAGACTGTGTTTAAAAATTATTTAGTCAAGAGACTTCATATAGAGCTCTACAACTTGGTGTCAAAAGGGAAGGCTGAAGGTAATAGAAAGCTAAGTTATGAGACTGTTTTCAAGTTGATTGTTCACGAAACGTCCACAGATGAAAATCCATTAAACGATCACTGTCCTGAGGGTAAAAATCCTTGGTGTTTTTACCAGTAAGATGTCTTTACACAATCGAGTTTGGAATAGCATCCCCAAACACAACAATCGTTCATTGGTTGAGTTCAGAATGGCAGTCTTGAAGATGATGATGATTCAGAAAATAATGGAGTTGAGGAACGTTATTTTGGATCAATTAGAAAATAGTAAAAATTTTTTGAATAATAAAAAATAAGTTTTCTCATCTACGTTAATTTTAACTCCAAAAAAAAAAATTGACCTTATATATAATGAAATGGTTAGCTTTATCATTTCACGAGAAAAAAATATAGAAAATATATTAATTCAGGAAAACGTGGCTTATTAGGCAAATCTGGCCTTGCATAGTAGGCTGAGAAGTGCATATATATAGTAGAAGATACCTAGACACAAACTAGAACTGTCCTTGGCAGATGACCCAGCATTGATAATAAGTACCGGATATTCCACAAAGATGACAGATAAACGCTGGGCATTGAGGGTATATAAGAAGGGTTCACATCCTGTTCAACTCAGTCACAACCCACTCGCTGCCCACCTCCTGTTACATTCAATTATATACAATACGACCTCTTGCCCAGTAAGTTACACTCAGGGCTCACTATATATATCCTTGAAATGAGAAACTTTTTATAACGACCAGGTTCACCATACCATTAATTTTTTATTTATTTTAATATTTGTTTCCTGTTGCAGGTGATGAATACTGTCATACAGTAATAGGAGATTGCACAATGTCACCTAAGTCGAAGACTCTAAAACTAAAACAAGCGCAAGCGGCATATGCTCGCCATATTTATCAACAACAGAAAGCTGCTTCAGCTCAAGAGTTGAGAGAAGTCACAGAGACAGTGTTAATAACAGATAGGAAGCTTGAGAAGTACCTTGATGATAATTATGTGTGTGATTGTTTACATGCTAAACTATGTCATACAGTCAAGATATCTGATCGACATGATAATGTAAAAGTGACCAAAAGCTGTAGTCATTGTAAACTTACAGTTACACAAACATTGACTGAAAATCATAAATATCGTGATATTGTAGGTACTTGGCGTAAAGATAGTGAAGAAGTAACATCAGTACTAATGGTGACAGATAAGGAACTTGAAAAGTACTTAGATGATAATGTTTTAAAATTATGTCAAAATTGCTCGCATAATACACTACTTCATACAGTCAAGGTTGATCAACATGATGTGCGAGTGACAGAAAGTTGTAGCCACTGTAATCATACAATTTTACGAGCGTTGATAGGAAATTTCGAGATTCTGAAGACATTAGTATACTTCAACATGATAATTGGCGAAGGATACATGTTCTACAAGAGTATGTGTACCATGAATGGAATGAAATTTGTGTCACCGTTGGTGTATAGCAGGTGGGAGAATCATTTAAGAGATGTGATTAATAAGAGATGGGAAGAAGTGCAAGAAAACACTCGCAGTATAATATTTGACCATTATAAAGAACAGTTAAATATAGACCCCATTGATGGCTTCCTTAACATTGATGTGTCTTTTGACGGATCTAGGAGGCCTTATTCACAAATTGGCATTGCTTTCGTTGTGGAAATGTTAACAGGCATGGTTGTGGACTTCAATGTATTCAGTAAAAAAACCTGCATTCAGTGCCAAATGTTCAAGTGTAGGAAACTGACTAGAGAAATAAACGAGGCTCAGTTTGATAATGAGATGGCTAAACATCT
>WNGS01026802.1:0-5000 GCA_020271785.1 Procambarus virginalis | reverse complement strand
CGCATACTCCAGGATTGGTCTGACATATGTGGTATATAATGAATGACATAGTTTCCATTATTGTCACATTTTTTGTTACATGTCTACTATTGTCAAGATCGACAGACACGTCCAGCTATGAGGTTATGTGTACCTGTAATTGAACTGACATGTGTACTGTAATTATCTGCGTGTGTCCATTTTAAAGGAACATATTAGTGATTGTTTATTTATGTAAATTGATTGGAATATGTATATGGACGCTCGGTTAGTGTTACTGTATTTATATCATTTAGCAGTCTCGGGTTAGTGGTTAAGAACTCGCCTGGCGTTCCGCGAGCGCTATGTCATGGGTTCGTATCTGGCCGGGAGGATTACTGGGCGCAATTCCTTAACTGTAGCCTTTGTTTAACGAACAGTAAATGTGACTTGGATGAAAAAACGATTCTTCGCCAGGGGATCGTATTCCAGGGACCTGCCCGAAACGCTACGCGTACTAGTGGCTGTACAAGAATGTAACAACTCTTGTATATATCTCAAAAAAAAAAAAAAAAAAAAAAAAAAAAAAAAAAAAAAAAAAAAATATGGTTAACGTTTGAATGACACAGTTTCCCCTCGTTGTCACATTTTTTGTTACTATTTCGCTGTTCACTCTCACTCTCTCTGAATCCAGTGGACTAATTGTGCTCACGTGTGTTTGTTTAAGGTAAAGTAACCATATCCATTTTACACAATAATTTGCAACTGTTAGCAAAGAAACATTTCTAAAGATCATCTAAGTTTCTAATAAGTATTCTTTTTCCTAACATACAAGTCAATCACACAGTACCTAACCTCAGTCAGAAACACTTTTCTTACTATGTCTCGCAACGTCTTTTGCATATATATCCTATCTTAAAAAATTAACATTTAAATTCATAACTGGCAACCCCCAAAGCCTTCAAGGCCACCAAACATCATTCCTTTCCTTAACCTCTCCCAAATTATCTTTTGCACCAATACACAACCTAGGGGGCTTTATAGCTGAGTGGACGTCGCTCTCGACTCGTAATCCTAGCTCATTCGATCCCCCGGTGATGGCACAAACGGAAATCAGCAGAGTTTCTATCATTCTGATGCTCCTGTTACCTAGCAGTAAATATGTACCTGGGCGTTAGACAGCTGTTACGGACTGCTTCCTGGGTGTGTGTGTGTGGATTTTTTTTTATTACTTAGTAATAATTGATTGATTGACAGTTGAGAGGCGGGCCGAAATAACAGAGCTCAACCCTCGCAAGGACAACTAGGTGAACACAACTAGATAAATACTAACCAACCCAGATCTCGTACAATCCACTACACACGCAACCCGCACCCCCCAACTCCCTAAATCACTCTACTTAAGTCATTAAAAAATTAAAACAAATCAATTAATACACCAAAAATACTAACTATAAATAAAGGCACCAAATTTGAGACATACAGCGACTCCAGCGTGGTCTAGTCGGAAGAGACGTGTTCTCATCTGGATAGATTGCGATCGAGCCTGTCGGAACGGTAGTGTAACTGCAGGGCACAAATATTTGTGTGTCCCCTCCTGTAGCTGCCTCTGTTTCGACAGGTTCCCTGGATAGCTGGAATTGACCTGGCCCTTGGGAAGTGGGGAAGGGGTGAAATCCGTTGGGCCCACGGATGGATACCTTGGATCCATGGACCTAGGGCAGGTCTAATCACCTGGGATTCGAACCCACGGTGGGAATAGGGAGGAGATTTGGGGAGTGGTGGGAGGGGGGGGGGGAAGGATGGTTCCAGGAACCAAACCTCACATAAACCCGGACACACACACACACACCCTCACCCGAACACTCACAGGGACACTCACACTAACACACACCCATAGACTGTGATTAAGGAGACCATCTGAGGGGACACAGATGGCCTCGTGGACTCACAGCATAACCGGACACACACACACTCACCCGGACACTCACAGGGCACTCACACTCACCCGGACACTCACAGGGATAAACACACTCACCACAGACACACATCCATAGACACAAACTGTGATAAGGGAGACCATCTGAGGGGACACAGATGGCCTCCTGGACCCACAGGTATATATCAAAATTTAAATATACATATATATTTATAAATATAACATATTTAAAATAAATAAATATATATATATTTATATATATATATATATATATATATATATATATATATATATATATATTTATATATATATATATATATATATATATATATATTTATATATATGCGAACAAGCCTGAATGGTCCCCAGGACTATATGCGAATGAAAACTCACACCCCAGAAGTGACTCGAACCCATACTCCCAGGAGCAACGCAACTGGTATGTACAAGACGCCTTAAACCACTTGACCATCACGACCGGACATAATGAGGTGATAGCCGAAGCTATTTGAACCACCTCACCGCCGGCACTCGGATGGTTATCTTGGGCATAGCATTTTACCAAATCACCTCATTCTTTGGGGCACACGTGAGGAACACAAATGCGAACAAGCCTGAATGGTCCCCAGGACTATATGCGAATGAAAACTCACACCCCAGAAGTGACTCGAACCCATACTCCCAGGAGCAACGCAACTGGTATGTACAAGACGCCTTAAACCACTTGACCATCACGACCGGACATAATGAGGTGATAGCCGAAGCTATTTGAACCACCTCACCGCCGGCACTCGGATGGTTATCTTGGGCATAGCATTTTACCAAATCACCTCATTCTTTGGGGCACACGTGAGGAACACAAATGCGAACAAGCCTGAATGGTCCCCAGGACTATATGCGAATGAAAACTCACACCCCAGAAGTGACTCGAACCCATACTCCCAGGAGCAACGCAACTGGTATGTACAAGACGCCTTAAATATGAGTATGAGTTCGAGTCACTTCTGGGGTGTGAGTTTTCATTCGCATATAGTCCTGGGACCTTCGGGCTTGTTCGCATTTGTGTTCCTCACGTGTGCCCCAAAGAATGAGGTGATTTGGTAAAATGCTATGCCAAGATAACCATCCGAGTGCCGGCGGTGAGGTGGTTCAAATAGCTTCGGCTATCACCTCATTATGTCCGGTCGTGATGGTCAAGTGGTTTAAGGCGTCTTGTACATACCAGTTGCGTTGCTCCTGGGAGTATGGGTTCGAGTCACTTCTGGGGTGTGAGTTTTCATTCGCATATAGTCCTGGGGACCATTCAGGCTTGTTCGCATTTGTGTTCCTCACGTGTGCCCCAAAGAATGAGGTGATTTGGTAAAATGCTATGCCCAAGATAACCATCCGAGTGCCGGCGGTGAGGTGGTTCAATAGCTTCGGCTATCACCTCATTATGTCCGGTCGTGATGGTCAAGTGGTTTAAGGCGTCTTGTACATACCAGTTGCGTTGCTCCTGGGAGTATGGGTTCGAGTCACTTCTGGGGTGTGAGTTTTCATTCGCATATAGTCCTGGGGACCATTCAGGCTTGTTCGCATTTGTGTTCCTCACGTGTGCCCCAAAGAATGAGGTGAT
Source organism: Procambarus virginalis (assembly GCA_020271785.1). Lineage (NCBI taxonomy): Eukaryota > Metazoa > Arthropoda > Malacostraca > Decapoda > Cambaridae > Procambarus > Procambarus virginalis. Next base: position 1,488 of record WNGS01026802.1, on the reverse strand, counting down.
TTGGTAAAATGCTATGCCCAAGATAACCATCCGAGTGCCAGCGGTGAGGTGGTTCAAATAGCTTCGGCTATCACCTCATTATGTCCGGTCGTGATGGTCAAGTGGTTTAAGGCGTCTTGTACATACCAGTTGCGTTGCTCCTGGGAGTATGGGTTCGAGTCACTTCTGGGGTGTGAGTTTTCATTCTCATTTATATATATATATATATATGTCGTACCTAGTAGCCAGAACTCACTTTTTGGCCCACTATGCAAGGCCAGATTTGCCTAATAAGCCAAGTTTACCTGAATTAATATATTTTCTCTATTTTTTTCTTATGAAATGATAAAGCTACCCATTTCCTTATGTATGAGGTCAATTTTTTTTTATTGAAGTTAAAATTAACGTAGATATATGACCGAACCTAGCCACCCTACCTAACCAAACCTAACCTATCTTTATAGGTTAGGTTAGGTTAGGTAGCCGAAAAAGTTAGGTTAGGTTAGGTTAGGTAGGTTAGGTAGTCGAAAACAATTTATTCATGAAAACTTGGCCTATTAGGCAAATCGGGCCTAGCATAGTAGGCTGAGAAGTGCGTTCTGGCTACTAGGTACGACATATATATATTATATATATATATATATATATATATATATATATATGTATATACAACTTTTAGAACACTTTCCCACCAGGAGACTCGAACCCTCGCCACACAGAAGCCTTCCAGCAACCGGCATAACAGGTACGCTTTAACCCACTGCACCACGCTCAGACCCTTAAAAGAGATGGCAATTTCGGGGTATTTCAATACCTCAAAGACTACCACCTCCCAAGGGCAACTAGAGCAAGTGAGGGGTCAATTTTACGTTTTTCATCAAGTCCCATCATCAAGCATAGACACAGTGTCTTCCCATATTAACAGGACTTGATGAAAAACGTAAAATTGACCCCTCACTTGCTCTAGTTGCCCTTGGGAGGTGGTAGTCTTTGAGGTATTGAAATACCCCGAAATTGCCATCTCTTTTAAGGGTCTGAGCGTGGTGCAGTGGGTTAAAGCGTACCTGTTATGCCGGTTGCTGGAAGGCTTCTGTGCTGGCGAGGGTTCGAGTCTCCTGGTGGGAAAGTGTTCTAAAAGTTGTATAACTTCACTTGCGTGTTTAGGCAAGTTGTGCATCAAGCATAGACACAGTGTCTTCCCATATTAACAGGGACTTGATGAAAAACGTAAAATTGACCCCTCACTTGCTCTAGTTGCCCTTGGGAGGTGGTAGTCTTTGAGGTATTGAAATACCCCGAAATTGCCATCTCTTTTAAGGGTCTGAGCGTGGTGCAGTGGGTTAAAGCGTACCTGTTATGCCGGTTGCTGGAAGGCTTCTGTGCTGGCGAGGGTTCGAGTCTCCTGGTGGGAAAGTGTTCTAAAAGTTGTATAACTTCACTTGCGTGTTTAGGCAAGTTGTGCATATATGTATATATATATATATATATATATATATATATATATATATA
>WNGS01026767.1:5168-26885 GCA_020271785.1 Procambarus virginalis | reverse complement strand
TATTAGTTGTCATCCATAGTGGACTTTTTTATTCATTATTCACAACATTATTTGGTATATGGGTTGGGTTGATTAGATAAGAGTAATCTCAGCAAACAATATAGGTTTAGAATATTAGAGACATTAGGCAGATCGTTTATATATATAGAAATAGAAGAGGTCCAAATACTGCCCTGTGGCACTCCAACGGTAATTGGTAGAGTGGAAGAAGTTGTTCATTGATGGTTACATATGGTGTCTGTCACTAAGATAGGATGGATTAGTCAGGGCAAGGCCTCGGATTCATAATGTGGAGTTTAGTAAGAGGTATTGTGATTAACAGTATCAAAGGCTTTTCTTAGGTCAATGAAGAGTCCAATCGGAAACTCATTTTTGTCAAGGGCTGAGTAATTATTCAAAGAGACTAATAATTGCATCGTTGGTGCTCTTTTGGGACGGAAGCCAAACTGGCAGGGGCTGAGTGTGTCGAACGATTTTACGAGGTAGGAATAGAGCTGTTTTGTAATAATTTTTTTCATTATTTTTCATAGAATGGTAGATTTGATATTGGTCTATAATTGCTTATGTCCGCCGGATTGCCTCCTTTATGGACTGGCGTTACTCTTGCTTTTTTAGGATATCAGGGAAGGTGTGACACTCTATAGATTTGTTGAACAGTAGGGCTATGGTGGGGCAAGGGCATGGGAGGCGCTCTTGTATACATGGGGAATTTCACTGGTGTTCCCTTCCTTGACTTTTAGAGAGTGTATGATGGACACAACATCTGCCGGCTGATTGGTGAAGGAAAAGAGAGTTTGGATAGCTGCCTGAGAGATATGTGTTAATATTTGTCTGAGTCTGTGGGATTTTTACTGGCAAGATTAGCACCAACCGATGAAAAGAAATTGAATTCATTTGCCATTTCTAAATCAGTTGACGGTATATCCCCATCCTTGTAGAGTTTTATTTGGTTATGTGAGTGTTGTTTAGTTCCTAGGATACTAGAGATGGTTTTCCAAGTGCTTTTCATGTTGCCTTTTGCTTCACTGAATCTATTCACATAATATGCAAGTTTTGCCTTTCTTATGATACTGGTAACGCATTGATGAGTACCTTTTAGCTACTTCCCTTGAAACTAGGCCAATCCTAATTTTCTTTTCATATTCATGTTTCTTGTTGATTGAGTTGAGAATGCCACTTGTGACCATGGATTGTTTTAATCTTTTGTCAGTTACTTGCTTGGTAAGAAGGGACAATGAAGGTTGTAGATGCTTAGAGTTTTGGAGAGGAAGAGGTTAGCTAATGAATTTATATCCTGGGTATTATTGAATTCAGAATCCCAGTTAATATTGTGAAGTGCATCTGTAAGATTGCCTAAAGCTGATTCACTGTGTAGCCTAATGAAAGTTTCTTGCTTTTTGGTGGTGTTATGTCCATGTTCGCTATGAGAAAGGTAGATAGTGGTCAGTTGTTCTGTCGTAGATTATACCAGATACAAGGGAGTTGTTATGTTTGTCCATATGTGATCCAAGGTAGTGGCTGATGTTTGAGTGACTCGGGTAGGTTTGGTGATTGTGGGGATTAGCATACAGGAGTTCATGCTGTTTAGGAAATAGTCAACTTGAGAGCAATTTTGTTGACCCAGGTCAATATTAAAGTCTCCTCCCAGAATGATGTGGTTTTTGTTGAGATTGTTTTTTATAATAAGATTCCTTAGGTTGTCTGAGAAAGAGCTATGTTAGTATTGGAAATCTATAGATGGCTCCAATAGTCAAGAGGATTTAAGGGATTTAATTGTAAACTGAGCAAAAGTATATTCACAGTAGTCATCTCTGTCACTAATAACACTGTTGCAGATAAATGTATCTCGGTATATATAGCTGTGCCACCACCTTTTTTATTAGGCCTACAGTTATGAATGGCTTTATAACCAGCTAAGTTGTAGAGTTGGGTATAGTCTTTATTTAGCCAAGTTTCTGTTAAAATAATGAACGATAAGTTAGTACCTAGTGCTGTGAGTAATGCATTTAAATCGTCAAATGTTTACCAAGTGATCTAACATTTTGGTGTAAACTGATAAACAGGTGTTATTTTGGAGTTTGTTTTTAGCCTGGTGTGCTGAAATACTTGCAATAATGATGATCAATGTGCTGGTTGTGTAGATATGAGAAGAAGATTTTGATCAGGATCAATATCAGTGTGCATAGAGATGCAGAGGGATCACGATACAAGATACACGATATAGCAAAACACAAGAATAAAGCAAATACAATAAAATAGTAACAATTTAGAAGTAAAATAAAGATCCAATAGATAGCCAGGAAGGACACAGAAGTTAGATAAAATAAAAAAAAAAATCAGTAGAGACTGACATATAAATGTAAAAAAAAAATATAAAATAAAATAATAATAAAAATAATAATCATCGTAAATGATCTTGAAGATAATTAGCTTAGTAATGGTTAATTAAAATCCTATAATTGGTATGAACCTAAGAAAACAAGTGAGCTCAATAGATAATTCCAAGAAAAAAAAGATGACATGTAAATCTAAGTAAATCTTGAAATTTACTCTAATATAAATCTAAGTGTAAAAATAAACAGGGTGAGTATATTAATGTGGAAGATTTTACTATGATACTGAGGTAGATGCTTATATAAACAATTATACTATTAATTAATTCCAATAAATGATTACAAGAAACAAATACCAAGTTACTTTAAATATAACAGGGTAATAAAAGCCCTAGGTTTAGTGACAAGGGGATTAACTAAGACCAAATAATTAAGAGTAAAAAACAGGCAAAAAAAAAAAAACAAAAAAAAATAAAAAACCTTTGGAAAGGAAAGGCAGAGCTTAAGTACACTTTGGTTGTATGTGAGACTACAAATTATGTTCCGGTTATTCAGCTGATATCCCACAGTCATCCAGGAAAGAAGTGAGGTGTGCCTCAGTGGTTTTGACATAAGTTTTTCCAGAGTCAGTCTTCCTAGCTATTATTTTACCATCGCGCACAAAACAATTTTTAATAGCACGGGATCTTTTGCAGATTCCACGTAGTTTAAATAAGAGATTTTGTCTGAATCTGGTTAGACATTCGTTCACATAAACATTGGATTTCCTAGCGACTACAGCAATGATAAGGTCTGACTTGCGGGAGCAGCAATTTAATTTCACACGAATCTTTCTGTTATTTGTACCAGATGATTTCGTACCCACTCTAAAAGCTGACTTGATGTCACTTGCTTCGATTGAATAATTCAACTTAGTACGCAATTCCTGGATCACGATGGCAGTACAGTCTTCTCTGTCAGTTTCATGGGGAAAATCATGTGATGAGATGATAACAGAATCAAGGAGCTTAAGTTGGTCTGATTCGTCTTGGGTTGCAGTGTGTTGCTGTTGTAGGGAGTTAAAATGGTTCTCTAACTTTTGTAACATCTCTTCTTGCTTCTTAGAGGTTTCTGCTGATTTAGAGTTAGTAACCGAGATCTGAAGATAGCTTAATTCCTGTTTCAGGTGGCCGACTCTGGCAGACAGATCTTGGTTAAACTTGTGCATGGCCAAAGCATCACTCTGTAGCTTCATTATGAGGTCAGACTGCTCTCGGATTATAGACTTTTGGTCATCATGTATCTGAGTCAATAATTTGAGCCATGGATTATCAGCGAGACGCTTAAAGTCAGAACATGGGGAGGCAGCTCGTTTAAGTTGCTCCATATGGTTACATAACTGTTGCATGGCTCGAGTCAGTGACGACGCTTCACTCAGCTGGGAAGGTTTGTTATTGTTGACGCAGGGAGGGTCGGTACCCCCCCCCCCGGCAGCCACTAAGGGGACAGCCGCGTTATTCCTGTTGCTAGCTTGGCTGGTTGGGTTCATCCTGATAGGTGTTTATCCATCTTTGTGGCCTTACCGAGCTTAGAATTGTTTTGCATGGTAGCAGCAGTGATGTACGCAGGCAGATGGGGTAGACTCGTTGATGTGGCAGCAGCAAACGTCAGGTTAGTTTCCTCCAGGGAGCAACACTAATAAAGTCGAGATGAGCTAGTAGGTTAGGTTTTGTCATATATTTCGATCACATTTAGGTCACTGGGTACTTAGCTGCCTTCTGGGGTTGTTACATCATGTTTGGGATGTTGTGGGCTCAAGGAGCAGCGGATAAAGCTGGAGGGGCAGCAGGGTCGTCAGGAGCGGATGAGCGTTCGAGCGTGTAAATCTTTCTTTATCAACTTAGGGAAGTAGAGTTTGGTTTTATTTATGTTTTAATTATATCCAGTCATAGGAAATTTTTTGTATTGTTTTTAATGTCCAGACTGGCAGTTTAAAGATTATTGGATATAGATTTTATAGGAAAATAGAAATTAGGTGATGTACCAAGATTTTATCCTAATTACGTATATAGTTAACTAAGCTATTTTAGGGTTAGTTTGTGTTAATATTTGCCTAAGGTGAATGCATCAAACTATTAGGAATTTTTTAACCCAACACACTATAATGCTCAACACAGAAGCAAAAGGCAACATGAAAAGCACATGGAATACCATCTCTAATATCCTAGGAACTAAACAAAACTCCCACAACCAAATAACACTCTCTAAGGATGGCCTTGCTCCGTCATCTGATTTGGAAATGGCGAATGAATTTAATTGCTTCTTTTCATCGATTGGTGCTAACCTTGCAAGTAAAATCCCACAGACTCAGACACATATCAACACATATCTCTCAGGCAGCTATCCAAACTCTCTTCTCCTTTCACTAGTCAGCCCGACAGATGTTGTGTCCATCATACACTCACTAAAAACTAAAGCTGGGAACATCAGTGAAATCCCATCCATTGTATACAAGAGTGCCTCCCATGCTCTTGCGCCACCTATAGCTCTGCTGTTCAACAAATCCCTTGAGTGTCATACCTTCCCTGATATCCTTAAAAAAGCAAGAGTAATGCCAGTTCATAAAGGAGGTAATCCGGCAGACATAAACAACTATAGACCAATTTCGAACCTACCCATACTATCAAAAATATTTGAAAAAATTATCTACAAACAGCTCTACTCCTATCTCGTAAAATTTGACATTCTTAGCCCTGTCAGTTTGGCTTCCGCTCCCAAAAGAGTACCAACGATGCTATTATTAGTCTCCTTGATATAATTTACTCAGCCCTTGACAAAAATGAGTTTCCGATTGGACTCTTCATTGACCTGAGAAAGGCCTTTGATACTGTTAATCACAATTACCTCTTACGTAAACTCCATCATTATGGAATCCGAGGCCATGCACTGGACTATATCCAATCCTATCTTAGTGATAGACACCAATGTGTAGCCATCAATAATATAACCTCTCCCACTCTACCAATAACCGTTGGAGTGCCACAGGGCAGCATTTTGGGACCTCTTCTATTTCTTATATACATCAATGATCTGCCTAATGTCTCTAACATTCTGAAACCTATTTTGTTTGCTGATGATACTACCCTCATCTACTCTAACCCCAACCCACATACTCTAAATAATGTTGTTAATAATGAACTAAAAAAAGTCCACTTATGGATGTCAACCAACAAACTAACACTTAATATAGAAAAGACCTACTACATCTTATTTGGAAGCAAATCTACAAATGCAATTCAGCTTCAGATAGACAATGTAAACATTAGCAATAAAAATGATGGAAAATTTCTTGGCCTATTCTTAGACAAGAGACTCAACTTCAGTACTCACATACAACACATAACTAAGAAAGTCTCTAAAACAGTTGGTATACTCTCCAAAATCAGATACTATGTACCTAACTCTGCTCTCATCTCTCTATATTATGCACTAATCTATCCCTATCTCAACTATGGTATCTGTGCATGGGGTTCAACCACTGCAAACCACCTCAAGTCCATCATCACCCAGCAAAAATCTGCTATCAGAATAATATCAAATTCTGCTTTCAGACAACACTCAGCCCCCTTGTTTAACTCCCTAAACATGCTAAATAATCTCACTCCATAAATTCTCTTGTGTCAACTACATTTACAAAACCCTGTTCTTAAATGCAAATCCTGCTCTGAAACTCTTCCTGGACAGATGTAATAGGACCCATTATCACCACACCAGAAATAAATATCTCTTTGATATCCCCAGAGTTAAACTTAATCTGTGTAAACACTCTATGCAAATAAAGGGACCCAGTTTATGGAACTCACTCCCTATTGAATTGAAAAGCTGTCCAACTTTTACATCATTCAAAATCAATACTAAAAAGTACCTAATTTCATCTTCATAGTTTTTCACCTTTTGCCTTAAAATTGCACTGTATCTATTGCTACCCAATCTCCCAACCTTTATGTTTCCCAATTTGAACATCTTCACCATTGTGATCATTGCTGTCTTCTTATATGTGCTGCCAATCTGCTGTATGGTGTTTATTAATCTTGTTTATCTGTATCTATTGCTACCCAGTCTCCCAATCTTTATGTACCCAATCTGAAAATCTTTACCATAATGATCATTGCTGTCTTATATGTGCTGTCAATCTGCTGTATGGTGTCTATTAATCTTTTAAATTACCAATCAAGCTGTCAATGTAATCAATCAGAGCTTTAATATAACACTGTGCTTTAATATACTTACAAAGCTCTCTCATCTCATTTTTGTCTTGCAATCTATTTGTTATCATTTATCAATTCTGATAGAACTTACCTACTTAAAATTATCTGTTAGATTAAGGACCTGCCCGAAACGCTGCGCGTACTAGTGGCTTTACAAGATTGTAATACTGTCCTATTCAATGTATTCTCACAAACCCAATGTACCTTCTTGTATATAAATAAATAAATAAATAAAATAAAAATAAAATAATGTTTTCATTGTTGAAAGAGACATTAAATATTATTTTGCACAGGCCAAAAATGTGAGGCAGGTATGACTAAGACATTCCGAAAATAAAATTATTGAATGGAGTAGATATATCGGTCTTCTAATGTGTGTTTTGTTAAGACAACTTTTCATTGAACAATAAAAAGGTTGTTGGAGAGGTCTGGGCTGTGGCAGCTGCCGGAGACGGTGGTGATAGCCGTGGGGGAGAGGAGGGACGTGAGGGCCCTGCTCCTCCACCACACTCTCCGCAACACTCTCCACGCCCTCTACCTCGCCCTCCACCACACCTCCATCCACGCCCTCCATCACGCCTCCATCCACACGCCTCCATCACACCCTCACTCAGGCCTCACGAACCTCCTCATCCAGCAAGGTCAGTATATGAATTTGTATTGTTGCACTCATTTCGGCCCTGTCTAGGTTCTCACTTCTTTTGGTCGAATGGTTCAGTTGTTAGCGAGCAAAATGGTTTTCGTCGTGTTCCCTGTTGTATTTGTGCTTTAAGTTTTGTCCAATCACTGGGATTCCTAGTTCTACTCACCCCTTCATTTCCCTGACACAAGATGTGAATGTGTATACATGCAAGAACACGGTAGGTCGTACCTAGTTAAGTTACTGGAGTTAAACACCAGTTCCTGTACATAACCTATAATGCTTTGACAAGTCTGAAAAATATTTTCTGATAATATGAACTCAAATATTTTTGAAGTATTAAATAGAAATAGTATAAGCATTTTCCTCCTCATGCCCAATCTACTGGTCATACAATGAAAATAAACTTTCTAACTTTCTTACAGTTCCTGCAAGTCTCTCAAGTATGGCCGTTCCCTCTCCTACTGCCGTGTCTCTATTTAGATTTTATATTTATGAAATCAGTCTCTTCGTTGTGGTATCTTGTGTCTTTAAAATTGTCAGGACTCCTCTTACCATAAACTTGTTCTTGCATTTAATACAATGCAACCTTAACTACCGACTTCAAAGTGAAAATTCTATTGCCTTAGTGACATAATATTGCAAACCGTCCTCAGTCTATGTTCACTCAATCCAGTGGTCGACCACAAAGACACATTCATTAATTTTAACATGTTGTTCATTTAAAATAGGAGTTTTCTCGAATATAAATTAATATTATAATATATTAGCATACTTTGCAAATTTAGGCATTGGTTAGGTTAGGTTAGGTGTTTAGATTCTGTTGGTGATTATTTGTATTTAGGTACTATAAATACAAATAATCGCCAACAGAACCTAAACATCTAACCTAAACATGCACATTATGCTAATATAAATTATTATTAATTTATATTTGAGGAAATTCCTATTTTGAATGAACAGCATGTTAAAATTATGAATGCATCTTTGGGGTCGACCGCTGAATGGAATGGACTTGTCTGAGGACGAGTTTCAAATGTGCTTAAAAATCAACTGCTCGAATGAAGTTTCATAATTTTCACATCTGTTCATCGCATTTATACCGCATCTTCAAAATTTTAAATATATTTTCTTGAAAATACCAAACAACGATTCAGCATTATTTATCCATGCGATAAGTGGGATCTTTCAGTAGATATTGTAATGCACTCAATAAAGATAGTGTGCATGATGTGTTATTACATCAGATAACACTGGAAAGCATCACTGAGAGCTACCAGGTTTGGGAAACGAAGTGTGTCACTGATACACTGATAGTTCTGTGGAAGAAGGTGGAAGGCACTATGCGCGTGATATATATTTAAACACTAGCTGTACCCGGCCACGTGTTGCTGTGGCTCAGCAACGCATGCTCGTTGCTGAGCTACAGCTACCCTCTCCTGTTCCTCCCATCCTTCTGACCATTTCCCCCCCTCGCCCTTCCCCTCGTCCACCCAACCATTCCCTACTCCCCCATCCCGTTGCGTTCCCCTCCATCCCCCCACTCCCATGTTGCCTCATCATCCCGACTATTCCCCACTTCCCATCCCCTCGCCCTCTCCACCTTTCCCCCTCTCTCATCCACTCGTCCTCTCCATCTTTCCCCAGTCTACTCGCCCTCCCCCACCGTTCCCCCGTCCCTTCGTTCTCCCCACCATCCCCCGTCCCCTTATCCTCCCCACCATTCTCCACTCCCCCGTCTCCTCATCCCCACCATCCCTCATTCCCCGTCCTCCCCACCATTACCCACACCTCCATTCCCTTGTCCTCCCCACCATTCCTCACTCCCTCGTTTGATGTGCTCCGAAATGATCTGATGTTCCCGTCAGACAAATGGGAATATCAAATGATCTGATGTTCCCATCACTAAAAAAATAAAAACAGTTAAACAAAATGATATGAAAAAGTTAAAAATAAATAAAATAAACTATAATCACGAAATTAACGGTATGGTGAAAACACAGGTCAATTCCAGCGCAATGTCACGCAAAATAATTAAATCAAAATGAAAATAAATCAAAATCTATGAAAGTTCAGTTTATCAATGCAATTGGAAACATTGAAATGGAATTGTAACGTATTTAGTATAGCGTGTGATGCTTTTAAGTCCAACAGATGGTGCTGTTTAAAAAAAAATGTTTTTACTAGTCACAGGTGTGTCATCTATATTGTAGATAAATACGAACACATGTGTATTTGATTGGAACATTGTGTCAAAATTTCAAAGCAATCGGTGAAGATATTTAGAAAATTACTGCCTATGTTGCTCTTACGGCCATCATATGGTGTTGTTTTATTAAAAAAACATGTTTTGTACCTGTCACAGGTGTGTGCATTATATAGTAGGTATATAAAAGCAGGAGTGTATTCGAGTACAACGTTGTGTCAAATTTTCAAAGCAATCGATAATGAGGTTTTGGAGAATTCCCTCACATGAAAACTCCCATGATAAACACAGTTTTTCAAAAAAGCATGTTTTTACCTGTCACAGACGTGACATAAGTAAATGAATGGTATGGTAAAATACAGCTCAATTTCAACACAATGACACACAAAATAATTAAATAAAATGAAAATAAATCAAAATATATGAAAATTCTATTTACCAATGCATTGGAAACATGGAAATAGAATCGTAACATATTTAGTATAGAGAGTGTTGCTGTTATGTGCAACATGGCACTGTTTTTTTAATTGTTTTTACCTATTAGAGGTGTGCATCTATTTAGTATGTATATAAAAACGTGTGTGTATGCTAATGGAACTTTGTGTCAAAATTTCAAGGCAATCGCTGAAGAATTTCTTGAGATTACAGCGTGTGTTACACTTACGTCTAACAGATGGCGCTGTTTTTTTTTTTTTTAATATTTCTTCCTGTCACAGGTGTGGCATGTATATAGTAGGTATATAAAACATGTGCATATTCGAATGAAACATTGTATCAAAATTTCAAAGCAATCGGTAAAGAGGTTTCAAAGATTTCCCTTACATGAAAACACAGTTTAAAAAAAAAAACATGTTTTTACCTGTTACAGATGGACATATAAATAATATGTATATAAAAAACCAGCTCGAATGCGATTGGAACGTTGTGTCGATATTTCAAAGCAAACGGTCAAAAACTTTCGTAGATTAGCGATTTTGAACAAACGAACATTAAAATTATTATTGATATACTAGCTGTACCCACCATGCGTTGCTGTGGCTCAGTCTGGTTAAATGGAAAGGAAAGAAAAGAGAAAGCACACATTTCAAATATATTTAATTTCACAGTGCTTGTGGGTTGTGGGTATACAATATATTTTGTTGTTCCATTGTCTGTAAAGATTTAGAGATTGTCTGGTTTGCCGACTCTAGAACACGCAACATTGGCCCTGAGCTTTGTTGATGGTGATTGCAAATGCCACTTGAATTGGAAATTACAATATCTTAAATTGAAATGGCATGTCTGTTGGAATCATAGGAATGCGAGGAGTGAGGACATCTTCACCTTTGAAAGGTCTTGTCAAGATTGTTGCTTCTACGACATTGCTGATTAATTTTTTACTGCAAGGCACGTGGCGTTGCAAAGCTTTAGCTGATTGATATTTCACAACATGATAATTGACACGCAGATTTTCAATTGCCGTACGTGTGATGGTATCCCTGGCAGATCAGGTGAATTAAAAAATTCTGTTGGATAACTAACTGCCTCATCTGCTTTCTCAACAGTGTCGACGGACTTGTTTCGAGGAATTACAGGTAATATTTGCTTGAAATCTGCTGCAAGCAATATTAATGCATTCCCAAATGGTATGATGTTTTCACGCAAATCTTGCAATGATCGATCAAGAGCCTCGAGCGATTTTTTATGAGCCATTGTGCATTCATCCGAAACAATAAGTTTACATATCTCCTATACTTTTCCCATACCGGATGCTTTGGAAATGTTGCACTTGGGAGTTTCAATGAATTGCATGTTCAATGGCAATTTCAAAGCTGAAGTAGAAGTTCTTCCACCTGGTAACAATGTCGCAACTATTCCGGACGATGCAAGAGCTAAGTTTATGCCATTTTTGGGATCGAAATACTTCCAGAATCAATCTAATTAAGAAGGATTTACCTCCTAATGTGTATATACATCCTGGCACATTTAAATAGATTTTTCCAAACCCGTAATTGACAGTTTGAATTATTTGATTGTAAATGCCATTAGCGTTAGCTTAGGAATATTTGATTGCACATACGACAACAGATCATCCGTGTTGTAATTTTATTCACGACGCAATTCTACATGGAACGAAGCAGCAGCAGATATATTCGGTGATGGCATTTCCAATTGATTTAGAACTTTGTTCATGAATTCTAAGCACAAATCTTCAATCATTATCAACGCTTCGTTGTAGATTTCTGCTGTGGCATCCATGTTCATATTTGAATTTTCCTTCATATTCGACGGATAATATCTTCAGCCATGTGCGATTTATATTTCTCCCATAACTCTGATGGATATGAAGGAGAGCAGCGGTCAATATGATTGCCAACAATGCATAAATTTTATTTGGATGTGACGTGTTGGACACGTCATTAATGCATACATCCCAGTGTTGGTCGTTCTCCAATAAATTCCGAGCTTCACATGCACTACGGAAAGTGGCATGTGCTACGCCGTTGACAAATCTCGGTGGCTGGAAAGACGTTGGACCGGGCACATTTACCAACAGCATGCGAAGAAAGAAGCATTCATCTTGATTGGGATGCACGGTGTACAGTCTGCCTATCGTAGTTTGTTTGAATATGCCAAGTTGTCCGTCGACTCGCTCTCCTCGATTGCGTCGTTCAAATGATTTTCTACTGGCATTCCATGTGTAACACGTAGACACTTCCGAATACAGCAGTGTTTTCGCAAATGCGTCATTTTGACATAACGTGAAGAATGCAGTTAACGTTGTAGCCGGTGGATTTATAGCTGTTTGTTGCACATTTGCACCTGTGAAATAAACGTGCCGTCCATTTTCTTGTTTTCAAAACGAAAACAAAAAATACTAACGAATATTTCATTTCAAACGCAGATCAATCGACACAGCTTAATTTCACTACCAATTGCACTGAAAAATAAGAGAAATAGTTAAAAAAATGAAATGAAAACAATGAAAAAAGAAACAAATAAGCTATACCCACGAAATGAATGGTATGGTAAACAACACAGCTCAATTCCAATGCAACGTCACACAAAATAATTAAATCAAAATGAAAATAAATAAAAATCTATGAAAATTCAATTTATCAATGCAATCAGAAACATTGAAATGGAATTGTAACATATTGAAATGGAATCGTAACACATTTTGTGTATCGTGTATTGCTCTGACGTGCAACAGATGGCGCTGTTTAAAAAAACGCATGTTTTACCTGTCACAGGTGTGGCATCTAAATAGTAGGTATATAAAAACATGCACGTATTCGAAAGGAACGTTGAGTCAAAATTTCAAAGCAATCGGTGAAGAACTTTTGGAGATTACAGCGTGTGTTGCTCTTACGTCCTACAGATGGCTCTGTTTTTCAAAAAAAGCATGTTTTTTCCTGTCACAGGTGAGGCATATATATATTAGGTATGTAAAAATATTCGCCTATTCGTATGCAATGATGTGTCAAAATTTCAAAGCAATCAGTAAAGAGATTTTGAAGATTTTCCTCACATGTAAAACACCCAAAAATGATGGTGGTGGTGATTTGCACAGCTTTTAAAAAACAGCATGTTTTTTTCCGTCACAGATGTGACATCTATATAGTATGTATATAAAAACCTGCTCGGATGCGAACGGAACGTTGTGTGAAAATTTCAAAGCAATCGGTGAAGAACTTTCGGCGATTAGCCATTTTGAACAAACGAACATTTCCATTTTTATTTATATAGATTCTCTGACTCAATCACCAGTGAAGCGCGTTTATGATTTGGACCATACTACTGAAACTGAATTAGCAGATAAAACTTTGCCAATAAAGTTTTAAAAGACAAAGAATTAAATCACACATTATATTGCAGAATGCCCAACTCTGACTTTCATTCCCCTCCCCCTGGGTTGAGATATACTAAACTGTAAATATTACTTGAAGAATGGAACACTGTTATACTAGACCTGTACCCAAGAATGAGTATGTAATGCACCAGTTTTTAATATATGCAATGTATTTACATTGATCTTGTAAAAACACCTGTATCACCTCATCTAGTTAGTACTCAATATATCACTAGTTTTCGTACCCGTTCTCTTACTCTGTGAAAGTAGGAGTGATGATACTATATGGTCTCCTGTGGCGCATTGGCAACGTGCTCGCCCGGCGCTTCACGAACAATTTAGCCTGCGTTCGTATCCTGACTGGGGAGGATTGACGAGGCACCAATCCTTAACTGTATGTCTCTGTTCACCGAGCAGTGAATGGGTAGTTGTTAAACGATTTTCGATGGAAAATTAAGATTAAGGACCTTCCCAAACGCTATGCATGCTAGTGGCTTTACAAGAATGTAAGAAATCTTATATATAAAATAAAATATAAAATGTGAGCGTGTATGTGTGTGTATAGGTATACGCTGGTTATTTTTATATTTTACTCCTGTAAATGCAAATTCATCACATTGTGGACGAGTAGTGTTGTGAACCCAAGGTAGCCTAGCGAGGTGGAAGCTACTTTGTGCGAGGTATTCTACACACCTGACTAGAGATTAGGAGTCAGGGAGAAGGAAGTTAATTAAGTAAACTTCGGGAAATGACTAAATGGAGACAAGAAGAGGACAAACATCTTATAGAAGATTGTTGAAAGGAGATGTCGACATTTTGGTTACGTAATGTGACGCAGACAGAGGGCTAACACGTCACTTGAGTTGCTACAGTCGTCAGGGGTTGACGTACGTCACTGCCTCCTGGGAAGAAAGAAGAATATAGTTCTTGGTCTCGTGTTTGAGTGAAAGCTACTTGTTACAGGGTGTGAGGAAGCTGCCGAGGACGTCGTACGTCATTTGCATGTGACCGTGAAAATGTTAGAAACGGCCTGAAGCCTGCATGGTGGTCGTGTTCCTGTGTGGACCCTAGTGTGATATATCCTTTGAATGGAGGAAATTGAGCAGGTGGTCGGTGTGAGACCTGCCAGACGACTTCGTAGACTCAAGTCGGGACTGTGAGAAGCTGTGAGAGAACGTCCAAAAAGGATTTTGATGGATTATGAGGAGTAGCGTCATTTTGGGGCTTCAGTAGGCAAGGTCGCCACATCATCATTGCTGCGGTTTGTGCGGGGAGAAGTTCGTGGTGGAGATTTGTATCCGAGGAAGAATATACGGTGAATCTCCAAGTGTGGAGCTGAACTTCATTGATAGTATAGAACTTCGAGTGTAGTGGAGCTACACGTTTTTGTTGTGAAGCTGCATAGAGGAACTACACAGGCATAGTGGGACTTCAAGTAGCAGCAGACATTGGAGAGACTGCAGGAGTACCTACCTGATTAGAGGACCCATACATGTTCTTAGTTGTGGGCCTCAAGGTGTAGAACAGAGGATTGTATGGACACTTTGAGATGTATGAAGGAGTGCACGAGTATATATTGGCGTGAGTGATGCATAGTAAGGTGAGAAAGTTACGTATTAATTGCAGGAGATAATTTCATATGCTTGTTAGTCAATCCCAAGCAGTGAGGCAGCAGTAGGTAGTAGGCCGAAAAAGTGACAACAGCCTAGTACAGTTTATTTAATGAAAACTTGATATGATATTAGAGTTTTGTCAGTTTATAGCAACCTAGGGTACAGTCCGGTAACATTATATGTATATTTTTCTTATTCCATTCTATGTATTATCGTGTAATGTTTGTTGACAACCGATTTTGCCCTTGTCCTGGTGAGGATTCCGAGAGAGAGAGAGAGAGAGATGGAAGCGTGTGCAGATTGGCTTGAAACGGACATTAGAATAGTAAAGGGGAATTGGGAGATCAGCCCAAATCAAGGAGAGTGTGGGGGAGTCACTCCGGCTCGACAGGGTGTGTATTCATGACCAATAGGTATGATTGGAGCTGTTTCCCAAATCAAGATGATATTGAATCCCTCTCCGAGCATACAGCAATTACAGGGTGATCTTCCAACTCATTATATGCACTCCAATGTCCATTGCTAATTGACTGACTATTGCAGCAGTGTGGTTGCCGTGGTCGTTCAGTTTTATCAGGGAGTGGTTCGGGTCTCTGTTCGCCAGAAGTAAAGTTCAGTATCAAGTACATAAGATCCCCAACCCCTGATAGTAGTCTGTAACCAACTATACTACAAAAAGAGAAATGATTTCTCACACTATGTAAGACATTTAGTTAGTTCCTACAGTGGACAAACTGTAGGAATGGTCTAGAAAATGGTTACTAATGTTTAACTCAGGAAAGTGTTAAGTAATGAAATTAGGTGAAGGGAGGAGAACACTTAATACAATACAAGCTACCATCTAGGAGGTGAAATCCTACAAGTCAATAAAGAGAAAGATCTAGGAGTTGATATCACACCGAACCTATCCCCAGAGGCCCACATCAAAAGGATATCATCAGTGGCATATGTTAGATTAGCCAACATAAGAACTTCCTTTAGAAACTTGTGCAAGGAATCATTCAGAACCTTGTATACCACCTATGTCAAACCAATCCTAGAGTATGCAGCACCAGCCGGGCGTCCATACCTAGTTAAATACAAGACAAAGTTGGAGAAGATTCAGAGGGATGCCACCAGACTCGTCCCGGAACTGAGTGGTATGAGCTGCGAGGAATGGCTACGGGAGCTAAATCTAGCGTCACTGGAAGATAGAAGAGGAAGGGGAGACATGATAACCACCTACAAAATTTTCAGATGAATTGACAGCGTGGACAACGACAATCTATTTAGCACAGGTGGAACACGAACAAGGGGGAAACAGGTGAAAACTTAGTACCCAAATGAGCCACAGAGACATTAGAAAGAATTTGTTCAGTGTCAGAGTAGTTAACAAATGGAATGCATTAGGCAGTGATGTGGTGGAGGCTGACTCCATACACAGTTTCAAATGTAGATTTGATAGAGCCCAATAGGCTCAACAATCAACAGTTGTGGTTGAGTGATAAATAATTCACTTGCATTATATGTATAACAGAGCTCTAATCATGTTTATGCAAGCTAGATGAAAATGCATATATGCTTGTACCCTATGGATTCGACTGTGGAAGAATTTATAAGGAAGGAATACCAAGGAGTTCTATGTGGAAAGATGATGTTCTTAGACCGATCATAAAAGACCTTATGGTTGTATTTTCAACAGCCTCGGTTACCTGCCTCGTGGTTATATATTGCTAACACCTCCCACAAAATTCAGGTTGTTGTATTTTCAGTAACTCTGTGAAGTAAATCTAATCGATTGTTTTATATATCTTTAGCTTATATTAGATATACATTGAATTAAAATATATTCATTATATTAAAATTTTCTGTACTGAAACTCACAAGCCATTTATTTAAAAAAAATTAATTGTTGTCTAAGTCGGCTTTCAGTTGTTGACACTATTCCTCTTTAAATATTAAAATATATAATAAATCAAGAAAACTAGCAAGTGATAAATATAAAAAAAATTATCGGAAATTTTAAATTAATTGACGACACATTAATTTGGTGTTCTACAGGGAATGTTTCAATAGGTTTACCAACTACTTATTTAGATTAATTTACTTATAGTTATACAAATCATCAACTTTCCCCAAAGTAAAATTGGTGGGACATGCATCAAATGGTAGTAGGTGGACTCGGCAGAGAAGTTATCTATAAGCCAACACAGGTGTCACTGCCAGAACTCTCAACTTTGTGCATCACAACCAGTGATCTAGTCGACCAGATCCCAGCACAGCACTCAAGAGATTTCATTGGATTCCACGATCCCAAGTTAATTGAATGGGTCAATCACTGTGAAATTCTTGCTGGCTCATCTCCCTGATCTACTGGAATACCTCTATAGGGAGAATATTACCACAATAATGCAGGAGACAATTTTCGTGAAATATATTGGACGGGACTTCCAATTAGCTTCCCTAGTTTCACCGAGTGCACGCGCCTCAACCATCGGTTCTTAGTTCAGTGCACTTGCCGCACTATCTCCACCGAACACCGGTGTTTCTCCGATAATGAATACATACACAAGTACAGCAATCCATGGTCTTATCTGTCGTAAATGAGAGGCACGAAGCAATCATTGACGTTATTAATTGAAGGTAAATGCCATGCATAAACGAAGCCCCAAGAGTTGAGCCTCAGCGGTACTGACAAGCGTCCACACTGCCTCCCCTAACTACCTGGAATGATAATAAACTGGTTGTCCATGATAGATATATAGCTACAGTACAGTCTATCTCGGACCCAGGGGATGGGAACGAGGGAGGGGGGGGGGGGTCAAGTTGGAGATGGTGGTAAGGGAGGGCAAGGGGATTTTTTTTTTGGAGAAAAGAGGAAGGAGAGGCATAGGTGAAGGGAAGTATAGAAGTGGGAAATACAGTGAGAGGTATGAAAGCAGGCGGGCTGTCCGCCTTGCTGACACGATGTGTGGGTGTTGGCAGCAAAGCTAAGCTGGCTCCCTCTTGTCAGGGAGCTGTGAGTGTGTGAGAGGTTCTTCACATGTGTTTCACCATATATAGATGTCTATAGATGAATACTGTGTAGCATTCATATATACACACTCCCTGATGCTTCCACACATGTTGTTCTGTTTAAGGCTCTATATTTTTATTATTATTTATCGAGTTGTTCATACATACATATACTCACACATACACATACATACATATATACATATATACATTATATATATATATATATATATATATATATATATATATATATATATATATATATATATATATAAATATATATATATATATATATATATATATATATATATATATATATATATATATATATATATATATATATATATATATATATATATATATATATGTACATACATATACACATTCATATACACATATATACAGAAACTACACAGTTTCAAGTGTAGATATGATAGAGCCCAATAGGCTCAGGAACCTGTACACCTGTTGATTGACGGTTGAGAGGCGGGACCAAAGAGCCAGAGCTCAACCCCCACAAGCACAACTAGGTGAGTACATACATACATACTAAATTTTTCAATCATGGAGGAAAGATATCTGGTCAGTATTTCATCTGGGAATTATGTACTGTGAGGGTGGGGGTTCATCTAGTGAATCGAGGCTCTTGGGCCACCAGCTGTGGGAGCGGGGCATCTCATCTTGGAGCAATCTTTCTAACATTGGGTCCTCTAACATTTCGATGGTGTTCCACACCCTGATGGCTTGGTGCTGCAGTCTGATGTTTAGTGGCTGTATGTTCAGGAGTTCATGGAGCTCCTGGATTGTCTGATCATATGGTGGACGGTGTTTTGCTGCTCTCCTTAGCGCCTTATTTTGCACTGCTTGCAGTTTCTGCATGTTAGTTTTCTTTATGGTGTGTAGTGCTACTGGGGGATACTCTAGATGCGGTTGAACTAGAGCCTTATATAGGTGGATCTGAATGTTAGTACTGAGGCTTCGGAATCTCCTCAATTTTCCTAAGGCTGCTTTGGCTCTGTTTAGTCGGTCCCTTACATGGATTCAGCCCGTCCTCCAAACAAAGATCTAAAAGTGATTCCATGCACCCGCCAAACCCCTGTTTATGAATGAATAACGGTTTACACACGACTCACAACTGCTGGCGTTCGAACATATCCGAACAAGTGCTTTACTGACGAATTTTGTTCGAATCATAACGCTATAAATGCTTCACCCACGTACTACAAATACAAATAATCGCCAACAGAACCTAAACACCTGACCTAACCTAACCTATGCCTATATATACACAATATGCCAATATATAATAATATTAATTTATACTTGAGAAAATTCCCGTTTTGAATGAACAGCATGTTAAAATTTATGAATGCGTCTTTGGGGTCGACCGCTGAATGTAATGGACATGAGTCGAGGACGGGTTGATGGATTTGCATCCCTGTTCTATTTATCATAAGTCCCAGTAATCTGCCTACCTCCGCATATTGGATCGGATGGTTGTCAAGGATGATGGGGTCCGGGTTTCTTTTCCCAATGTGTATTATCTGAAACTTTTGTTTGTTGGTGCTAATTTTCCATTGCTTCTCAAAGTTGTTTATGAGTTCAATTGCTGCCTTGGTTTCGTCGGCTAGTAGCAGCTTTGATGGTCTCGGTTGGCATATTATTTGGGTGACATCGTCAGCGTATGTGATGTATTCTCCATGTTGGGGTTGGGGTAGGTCAGCTGTATATATGTTGAATAGAGTGGGGGAGAGGCATCTTCCTTGTGGTACTCCACTTTTCAGTTCTATTTCGTCACCCAAGTAGCTGCCGATATTAAGCCTAGCAGTTCTGTGTCTATAAAGCTGCAGAGAGTAGCAGTAATCTCCCAGGAAGTCGTATTCAGATATCTATATTTTAGGCCTGTGTGCCACACTTTGTCGAAGGCTTTCGAAACGTCTCTAAGCACTGTATTACGCTGATCTTTTTCGACACTGCGTTGGCTATATGCTCGTAGATCAGGGCTATAGCTGTATTGGCCCCTCTGCGGTTTCTAACCCCGTGCTGCCTGGTGTTATACTTCCTCTCTCTTCCATGTACTTCTACAAGTGGGTATTCGCCGCTCTGCTACGAGAGAGGCGCTGGACGTTCGGCTGCGGGCTGTCAGTGTTGACGGCTGTGCTGCTGTGGTGGTCGTCTGTTTGCGTTGTGTGCGGCCCGTTGGCCGGGCCTGGCGGGTGTCATGGCATCGCTATTGGTGGCTCGTGTTTGCGCCGGGTCGACACCGCCCGGCTTGATTTCTCGGCTCCCGTTGACTGACCCTTGGTGGAGGTTGCCCTGTGGACGTCATGAAGTGGAGTACTCTGATCTCTACGGTTTAGAGAAGCTCTCCCCTTACCACGGGTGCCGGTGACGTTCTCCTCGGCGTAGTATATATCAGCAGTTTGTGCGGCCTCGCTGGGGTAGCACAGTCCTATGTACTTCACGGTTCGATGCTTGTTGCGGTGGGGTGTCCGATCAGTGGGGCCCCTCTGACGTCTTGTAGCGGTCGCGTGGTGCCGTCTGTGGCAGTGTTCCTGAGGATGAGCTGTCAGCCGGTCATTTCTGTCGTTAGTGAAGTGTTGGGGCATACGCGTCATGCCCGTCTGCTATGGTGGGCGCCTGAAGGGAGCTCCCTATGGGTGCTATCGTACTTTGGCAGATGCCAAGCGTCATCTGTCTGGGGCTATTCCCTCCTCGGTGGGCTGTGTGTGGGTTTTATGTTCGTGTGTTTTACGCAGGTGGCAGACTGCGGTCTTGTTCGGCGGTGTGGTGAGTGGGCCATTCGCTGGCAGGCTTGCCTGCCTACCATCGGCCCGAGGACCCGTCAGTTGTTCCATGCGGATGATTTTCGCCCTATTGCCGGAGGTGGGGTGCCCCCAGTGGGTCCGGGTGTCTTCTAATGGGATTGTGCCTCTGGAGGGCGTCTTTCCCGCTTGCTTCGAGGCCCTCGCTCTCTGCCATGCTGCTGGGACGCGATCTGCTGGTCCTGCTGTTCCTCACCTGACAGCTGGGTTGGCAGCGACTCTCTGCAGTTCGGGTGGACGCTGTGCCTGGTGGAGGGTCAGATGGTTCATCCCGGGCATGACCTCGAGGTGTCTTCACTGTATCTGAGTGCGAGGAGTGCGTGTGTGGTGTGGTGGCCGTGGCGGCTCAGCCCATGTGCAGTGACTGATGCGCTTCCTGAGGGGCCAGTGGGAGGTGTTGGTCCTGGTGATCTCTCTGACGACCGGCGCCCTGTCGGTTTCCTCGTGCTGGTGTGCCGTGCAGTTGCTTCCAAGGTAGGTCGGCTGTCGCTTTGTTGTACCTGCTGGTGGTTGCAGTGGGCTCTTGCTGTCCGTCGACGGAAGCTGCTCCAAGGGACGGGGTCGGCAACAGGGCAGGGGGCTCACCCCTGGGAAAGGATCGAGGCTTGCGGGTGGTGTGTGCTTGGGCGTGGCGTCTCCTCCCACCTGCGTCTGCTGTAGTTCCATCTCCCCTTCACGGACGATCGCGGGGTCTGGGCGGATGGAGGGGGGAGCGTTGAACGCGTTGTAGTGCGCGTCTCGAGGTCAGACTGGGGTCCAACGGGGCGGTTATGGATGGTCGTCTCGACACCTGTGGCGGCAGCCTCTGTGTCGCGTGGTGTGTCTCCTGTGATTTTGAAGGCGGTTCCTGGCCTGTCCGTCTTTCCGGGGCTGGTAGTGTTCCCGGGGGCCGCAGGAGAAGGCGGTTGAGCCCTAGAGTGTCTCGTGGCATGGGGCCCTGCTGCATGCCGGTGCGGGTTGTTGCCCTGGGGGAGCGCTTGGGTTGGGGGTGTCCTGAGGTTCTCCCGATGGGCCCTCTGTTGTATGT
>WNGS01026753.1:5000-11092 GCA_020271785.1 Procambarus virginalis | reverse complement strand
GATTTGAACAATAATGAACAAGAATTGAACAATAATGAACAAGATTTGAACAATAATGAACAAGATTTGAACAATAATGAACAAGATTTGAACAATAATGAACAAGATTTGAACAATAATGAACAAGATTTGAACAATAATGAACAAGATTTGAACAATAATGAACAAGATTTGAACAATAATGAACAAGATTTGAACAATAATGAACAAAATTTGAACAATAATGAACAAGATTTGAACAATAATGAACAATAATGAACAAGACAACAATGTCATTTTAGCGAACGTTAAACATTAATTTTAGGGAGGGAAATCAATCATTTCACCTACGCAAAAATCTTGGCAGTGTTTAAAATAACTAAACCTGTCACTGGACATTCACCAAGAGGTAATTACATATGAATATACATGGATTTGAGAACATACAGGGCTGTGGAATGGGATCGAATTCGCGTCCATGAACATTGCAATATCTATAAGCGTCCATTTCATGATATATCCCCCTGAATGGGTATTGTGTTACACTGAACAAAAGACAAGTATAATTCAAGATGCTATACTAGTAAATTTTGATTAGTTATGTGGCCTAAATAAAAGGAAAAATGTATAAAAAGAGAAGACACCACCAAGAAAATTAGGAAAAAATTATATTTACAAAAAACGGGTGAATTGGAGCCATCATAGAAAATGAGGTTATATTAGGAGTGACTAACCTGACGGGTAATATTCCCTGGGCGACTGATAATCAGCGATGACGTCCCTGAAGCGGACGGTGATTTCTCGGTCACATTCAGCTGGCGTGGGGTCCTCTATGAGCGCCCGTTGACCTCCTTCAGTCTCTCCGTCATGTCATAAGGCACCATGTCCACATCTGATGACAAAATATTAGTGTCAATATTCCTCTCCTAGAGTACTCATCTTTGCCGGTATTCAATAATGGCTTTCACAGTGAGGCTTTCGCTATAGAATTGTAGGCACAATTCCTTTCACCTATTGCGTCTGTCCACCAAATAGTAAATAGTCAGCTGGAAGTTAGGCAACTGGTGTGTGGGGGTTGAATCCTGAGGAAGGTTCGGCCTATAGAAGGACATCGATATATCGTAAAGTATATACACAGGCTGCCTGACCCCTAGACATCGGGAATTACTATTACAGGGGCCAGATTCACGAAGCAGTTACGCAAGCACTTACGAACGTGTACATCTTTCCTCAATCTTTGACGACTTTGGTTACATTTATTAAACAGTTTACAAGCATGAAAACTTGCCAATCAACTGTTGTTATTGTTATAAACAGCCTCCTGGTGCTTCGGAGCTCATTAACTGTTTAATAATTGTAAACAAAGCCGCCAAAGATTGAGAAAAGATGGACAGGTACGTAAGTGCTTGCGTAACTGCTTCGTGAATCTGGCCTCAGGTTCGTAAGTGCTTGCGTAACTGCTTCGTGAATCTGGCCCCTGGCAGGCCGGACCAACACGTCACTCATCTCACGTGTGTGCGTGCGGTGAGCTGTTGAGCAACGTGTTGGAATGACCTATGCTATAAACTCTATAACCCCATGACGAGAGAGACAGAGCAAAACTCACAGTAGGAGTCCTCGTCGTCATCGTCGTCGTCGGAGTCCTCGTCGTGGAGGAGGTGAGGCGCCTGCGGGAGGGCCGAGGAGACACGGCCGCCCCCGGCCTGCTGGGGCGTCGGATAGTTCCAGGTGAGGGACTCGAGCTCCATGAGGGCGGCTCGCTGGTCCGCCGTCACCGTGTAGTCGTCATCGGCGTCAGTGATCCTGGCGGCCAGAAGGAAATCTTAGCACCAATACTTTATGACACTCAAATGTATATTTCTCTTAACTTATACTATTAAATAATCATTTGGAAGAAAGAGAATGATACTGTCCAATCATTTGGAGAGTATGGGGTAATAATTAAAGTATATAAATATAAAATGGGTTATAAACAAAGGTTTTTGATATATGAACATACAACTCGGATTCAGACCAAGTCCATTCCATCCAGCGGTCGATCACAAAGATGCATTCTTAAATTTTATCATGCTATTCATTCAAAATTGCTATTTTCTCAAATATAAATTATTTTTTTAATATATTAGCATATTGTGCATATATAGGCACTGGTTAGGTTAGGTGTTTAGGTTCTGTTGGCGATTATTTGTATTTGTAGTGAGTGGGTGAAGCATTTACAGCGTTGTGGTTCGAACAAAATTCGTCAGTGAAGCACTTGTTCCGGATATGTTCGAACGTCAGCAGTTGTGAGTCGTGTGTGAAAACCGCTTTTCATTCATAAACAGGGGGTTTGGCGGGTGCATGAAATCACTTTTGGATCTTTGTTTGGAGGACGGGCTGCATTTACAGCGTTGTGGTTCGAACACAAGTCGTCAGGGAAACAGTTGTTCCGGAAGTGTTCGAACGTCATCAGTTGTAAGTCGTGTGTAAACCGTTTTTCATTTAAAAACAGCTGGGGGGGGGGGGGGGGTTGGCAGGGCATGGAATAATAATAATAATAATAATAATAATAATAATAATAATAATAATAATAATAATTTATTTAGGAAAAGTACATACATAGTTGCAGAGTTACAGTACAAACATTCTCTTTGATTTAAAGATAGAGGTAGTACATACAATACCTAAAGCCACTAGTGCGCATAGCATAGGAATGGTCTCTGGGTCTTTGTTTAGAGGACGGGCTACACACGACTCACAACTGATGACGTTCGAACACTTCCGGAACAAGTGTTTCACTGACGACTTGTGTTCGATTTGCAACTCTGCAAATGCTTCATCCACGTATTACAGATACATTGACCAGCCAGCCACACATTAACCAGCCACACATTAACCAGCCACACATTAACCTGCCACACATTAACCTGTCACACATTAACCAGCCACACATTAACCTGCCACACATTAACCAGCCACACATTAACCTGTCACACATTAACCAGCCACACATTAACCAGCCACACATTAACCAGCCACACATTAACCAGCCACACATTATCCAGCCACACATTAACCAGCCACACATTAACCAGCCACACATTAACCAGCCACACATTAACCTGCCACACATTAACCTGTCACACAGTTGCCTGCAGGAATGGCTCCAGACTCTTAATCATGGGCGATTTCAACCATGGAAAGATAGACTGGGAGAATGGGGACCCACATGGTGGTGCAGATACGTGGAGAGCTAAACTCTTGGAAGTGGCAACAAGGAATTTTCTGAGCCAGCATGTCAAGGAACCCACAAGAGTGAGAGGCAATGATGAACCAGCTAGACTCGACTTGATATTCACCCTGAATGAGTCAGAAATAAGGGAAGTCAAAGTGGAAGCCCCCATAGGAATGAGTGACCACAGTGTACTGACCTTTGAGTACTTGGTGGAGGTAGGGATAACCTATCCAAGGATGGGAGTGGAGGGAAAAAGACTGAATTACCGAAGAGGAAGATATGACGAGATGAGGAGCTTCCTCAGAGGAATACCATGGGAAACAGAACTTAGAGACAAGAATGTGCAGGTCATGATGGATTTTGTCACCCAGAAGTGCCAGGAAGCTGCAGACAGGTTTATCCCTGTCCAAAAGGAGAAAAACGAAAAACAACAGAAAAACCCATGGTTCAACCAGGAATGCAAGGTAGCGAAGCAACTGAGTAAAAGAACATGGAGAAATTACAGAAATAACAGAACACCAGAGAGCAGGGAGAGATACCAGAGGGCCAGAAATGAGTACCTCAGAGTGAGGAGAGAAGCAGAGAGACAGTTTGAAAATGACATCGCGAGTAAAGCCAAGACCCAACCAAAGCTGCTCCACAGCCACATCAGGAGAAAAACAGCAGTGAAAGAACAAGTGATGAAGCTGCGAAAAGCGGAGAACAGATACACAGAGAATGACAAGGAGGTGTGTGAAGAACTCAACAAGAGATTCCAGGAGGTCTTCACAATAGAACAAGGAGAAGCCCCTGCACTAAATGAGGAGGTGGCAAACCAAGCAACCTTGGAGGAATTTGACCTCACCAGTGATGAGGTCAAAAGGTGTCTGCTGGAGCTGGATGTGACAAAGGCTGTTGGGCCTGACAGAATCTCACCATGGATACTAAAGGAAGGTGCAGAAGCACTAAGTGTGCCACTCTCTATGGTGTATAACAGGTCACTGGAAACAGGAGACTTACCAGAAAGTTGGAAGACAGCTAACGTGGTCCCAATATACAAAAAGGGTGACAGGCAAGAGGCACTGAATTACAGGCCAGTTTCCTTAACTTGTATACCATGCAAGGTAATGGAGAAGATCGTGAGGAAAAGGCTCGTAGAGCATCTAGAGGGAAATAACTTTGTAACGCACCACCAACATGGGTTCAGGGATGGTAAATCGTGCCTCACAGGTTTAATAGAATTTTATGACCAAGCAACAAAAATTAGGCAGGAAAGAGAAGGGTGGGCCGACTGCATTTTCCTGGATTGCCAAAAAGCCTTTGACACAGTACCGCACAAAAGGCTGTTAAAAAAGTTGGAGCAACAGGCAGGAGTAAAAGGGAAGGTGCTCCAGTGGATAAGGGAGTACTTAAGCAACAGGAAACAGCGAGTAACGGTGAGGGGGGAGACATCAGAGTGGCGAGATGTCACCAGCGGAGTCCCACAGGGCTCAGTACTTGGACCCATCCTGTTTCTAATATATGTGAACGATCTTCCGGAGGGTATAGACTCATTCCTCTCAATGTTTGCTGATGATGCAAAAATTATGAGAAGAATCAAGACGGATGAAGATAGACAGAGACTACAGGATGACCTGGATAAACTGGAGGAATGGTCTAGAAAATGGCTGCTAAAGTTCAACTCAGGAAAGTGTAAGGTGATGAAATTAGGAGAAGGGAGCAGGAGGCTGAACACAAGGTATCATTTGGGAGGGGAAATCCTGCAAGAGTCAAATAGAGAGAAAGATCTGGGGGTTGATATCACACCGAACCTGTCCCCAGAAGCCCACATCAAAAGAATATCATCAGCGGCATATGCTAGACTGGCCAACATAAGAACTGCCTTTAGAAATTTGTGTAAGGAATCTTTCAGAACCCTGTATACCACTTATGTAAGACCAATCCTGGAGTATGCAGCTCCAGCCTGGAGTCCATACCTAGTTAAACACAAGACAAAGTTAGAGAAGATTCAGCGGTATGCCACCAGGCTCGTCCCGGAACTGAGAGGATTGAGCTACGAGGAAAGGCTAAAGGAGCTGAACCTCACATCCCTGGAAAACAGAAGAGTAAGGGGAGACATGATAACCACCTACAAAATTCTCAGGGGAATTGACAGGGCGGACAAAGACAAACTCTTCACCACGGGTGGGACACGAACAAGGGGACACAGGTGGAAACTTAGTACCCAGATGAGCCACAGAGACGTTAGAAAGAATTTTTTCAGTGTCAGAGTAGTTAATAAATGGAATGCATTAGGCAGTGATGTGGTGGAGGCTGACTCCATACACAGTTTCAAGTGTAGATATGATAGAGCCCAGTAGGCTCAGGAATCTGTACACCTGTTGATTGACAGTTGAGAGGCGGGACCAAAGAGCCAAAGCTCAACCCCCGCAAGCACAATTAGGTGAGTACAATTAGGTGAGTACATTAACCAGCCACACATTAACCAGCCACACATTAACCAGCCACACATTAACCAGCCACACATTAACCAGCCACACATTAACCAGCCACACATTAACCAGCCACACATTATCCAGCCACACATTAACCAGCCACACATTAACCTGTCACACATTAACCAGCCACACATTAACCAGCCACACATTAACCAGCCACACATTAACCAGCCACACATTAACCAGCCACACATTATCCAGCCACACATTAACCAGCCACACATTAACCAGCCACACATTAACCAGCCACACATTAACCAGCCACACATTAACCAGCCACACATTAACCTGCCACACATTAACCTGAGATATTCTTGAGAAATCAATAATTACACGAATATTTCATTGCAAACTTTCACCGCAATGTTATTGTTGATGATGCTTCATTTCTCATCTATAAAGTCATCAGGTAAGTAGGACTC
>WNGS01026751.1:0-16762 GCA_020271785.1 Procambarus virginalis | reverse complement strand
AAGTCTCATGAACACAATAAATGAATATAAAATTGTAATGAGAGATTGTATGCCTCCCTTTCAGAGTTTTTTCTTAAACTGTTGTGTAATATTGTAACTTAAAACTGGGTCAAGTTTGTACATACCAGTACTAACATTGAAAAGTTTTGGACATTGACTAATTAGCGCAGACTCAATTAAGTTCCTTTCCACAAAGCCATTGCAATTGGCAATGCTTTTCGCCCATCCCAATTAATAGTGTCATCACACAACCTTGTATGTAGATACAAAGCATTAGACGGTTTGGGCAGTTCTTATACTATAAGCATGTTGGGGCATACGTAATTGTAAGAATTTTCCTGTTTTGTCCAAGGTACACAGACTCACAATTCATTGCAGGGATCGAATACACCCAACCTGCTGTACCAGGGGAGTTTTTTTATTAAATTAGACTTGATCATACTATTAGTGAATACCAAATTGATATTAAGGTTCTTAAAATTGGGGAAAGTTCTTAAATCCCATCGCATAAGGTACCACCAATGAGTTTCTATTTTCTGGTTTTGCTTTGGAGACAATATTATAAAACGTACGTTTAGCTTTCCCAAAACGAACAATCCAAAAACATCTTAGGGTACTATTACTCTTCCCAATTTCATATATTTTCAGCTATCTCTTCGCCAAAAAAACTCAGGGCTGCATACCCTCAAAGCTCGAAGAAACATTCCTGAAAATACTGTCTGTTTAAGTTTACTATGATGATTCGAATAATATTGAACAAACGACCCCACATTGGTAGGTTTCCTATACATATTAAATTTGAACCTTCTATGGACTCTATGAATCATAATGTCCAAAAACGGAAGAGTACCACTCTCCTCAGTCTCACCTGTGAATTTTATTGAAGGTACCAAAGCATTAAGTTCATTAAGAAAAACAATTTGTTCTTGGTCACTCGGCCATAAGCACAAAATATCGTCGACATACCTAAACCAGACTAAATTAGAGGGGATAATCCTGGATAAGATCTTCGTTTCGAAGAACTCCATACACAAATTGCTCAAAACTGGGGAAAGGGGATTGGCCATAGCCATTCCAAATGTTTGTTTGAAAAATTGGCCATTTAAACTAAAATAATTGTCTTTTATACATAATTTGATAAGTTCCAACACATTATTGGTCTGCAAGGTCAAATTATATTTAGGCAGTTCCTCACGTAGGTATTCTAGCAAAATCATCAACAGGTACTTTAGTGAATAAAGCAGTTTTTCCGCATACAAATGATTAGCGTTTAGTGATCGTCAATTGCAATATATATAATATATTATATATATAATATGTTCTATATATATATATATATATATATATATATATATATTATATACATATATATATATAATATATATATATAATATATATATATAATATATATATATATATATATATAGTATATATATACATATATATATATTATATATATATATATGCAAAACAAGCCTGAATGGTCCCCAGGACTAGATACAACTGAAAACTCACACCCCAGAAGTGACTCGAACCCATACTCCCAGGAGCAACGCAACTGGTATGTATAGGGACGCCTTAAAACCACTTGACCATCACGACCGGACATAAGGAAGTGATAGCCAAGGCTATATGAACCACTTCCCCGCCCCGCCGGCACTCGGATGGTAATCTTGGGCATAGCATTTTATCAAATCACCTCATTTTTTGGGGCAACACGTGAGGAACACAAATGCAAACAAGCCTGAATGGTCCCCAGAACTAGATACAACTGAAAACTCACACCCCAGAAGTGGACTCGAACCCATACTCCCAGGAGCAACTCGTGATGGTCAAGTGGTTTAAGGCGTCCCTGTACATACAGTTGGTTGCTCCTGGGAGTATGGGTTCGAGTCACTTCTGGGGTGTGAGTTTTCAGTTATATATAATATATATATAATATATATATATATATATATATATATATATATATATATATATATATATATATATATATATATAGTCAGGGTCCCACCTGTGGTGCCAATGTGGGGACCCATGGCCTCGGAGACGAAAAAAAAACGTATTCAGAGGAGACATTGTGGTTTCTCACTGAACACTAATATTATCTTCTCCAACCACCACCAATCTTTTGTATGTACACATAAATATATTTGTTTTATTTGAACTTTGTTACAAAATATGAGTTACATATAGGTGACAAAGATGGTTATCAGAGGGTGTCGAGTTCCTCCAGCTCCTTAGATGTCGGGCAGGAACCCTAAATGCAGTGCGCATTTCCCCTTGTATCGCCACGCCGAGGCGCTGGAAAAAGAAAGCTGTCAGCTCTAGGGTCCCTTGTTGTTTCAATGAGCCTAGAACCCAGTTCTTTCAAAAAATTGGTAGCTTCCGTAATCTTTCATCCTTATTCTCTGACCGCTTAATCCTCTTTGACCATTCCTGTTTCTGGTAATCCTTTCCCTAAAGATGGGTTGGTCAGGTCCAGGTGCTGGCCTATATCCTCTCTCTCTTTCTCCAGTCAGTCTGGTGTGACAACGGCTTTAACAAGCCGAAACGTTCATCTCTTCCCCATTTCTTTGTGGTTTTTCTGCATATATATATATATATAATATATATATATATATATATATATATATATATATATATATATATATATATGTATGTATATATAAATTTAGGGGGTACAACCACTGGTTTGATTAAAGGGACCCACATCCTCAAAGAAGAAAATAAATAGTGTTCAGAGAAGAGCTTGTGGATTCTCAGTGAATACTTTAATCTTTTCCTCTCCTACCACCCCTATTGTTTTTTTTTATATTTTTTTTATTTGATTTTATTGCAATGCTACAGTTTACAGAAAACACACTTATATAACAATATACCAATCAGTGATCGAAGACCTCATCCAGCTCTTCAGGGATCGTGTGCGTACCCAAGATACAGCACGCATTTCCCCTCTGAACAGCGACACTCAGGCGCTGGAACATGAAACTGGCCGCTCTTGGGTCTCTAGTCTTCCCAATGAGTTCCTCGCCCACCTCCTTCAGGAACTTAAGTGCACATTTACCCCAGGCGCCCAGACTCTCAGAGCCTATCGGCACGAACATGTAACAACGTTCTAGGTCCCTGTACTTGATAGATTTCTGGGTCTCCCTGAAGGTGGCCGCCCCGCCTCCCTCAGCTGTGCTGTAAGGTAGATAGGTATCGGCCAATGTAGATGCACACGTGTAGTCCCACACGACCTGCTTACCTTCCCTCCACGGCTGCAGGGTCAGGGCAAACGGGTCAGGGCAAGGGTCAGGGCAAACGTCAGGGCGCCCAGATGGGCAAACGCCCATCTGGGCGTTTTTGGCTGTTGTCAGGTCTGCACAACTGGGGTTCCCTTTGTGCTGGACACCCAGCTGTAGCCAAACTTCTCTTGATGATGTCATTGACTGCTTCGTGTCTGGCAATCTTTCCCTGTGTCTTACGACAGATGAGACCATGGCTGCCGTATTGGTCTGCCCGTGCATGGCCGCAAATACACTGGTGCTCGGTGGAGATAGGGGCGGCAAGGCGCAGGGCAACACCAATGCTTAGGGTCCGATGGTCCAGGCGGGAGCCCAAGGCGGAATTAGGGACTGCCAACAGGAAGTCCCCGGCATGGGGCGCTTGCACAGCTAGAAGACGCGCTTTGTCCTACCTGGAAGCTGCCTCCAGCAATGATGTGGCGATGTTTTCCACTATGGGGCTGTCACATTTGGACTGTTTGCAGTCATTTGGAGAAGTTGGTCGAGGGTGAGAGTTGACAAGAGTGTCCCATTGACCGGCTCCTTCCGTGAATTTGGGATCATGAATTCCAATGGAGTCTCTTAGGTATTCCGGTAGTATGTCCTTAACTAATTCACCTGTAGCACTAGTCGAGGATAAGAATGCCGGCAATGCTAACTGTGTCGCCTTGCGAATACCTATTCCCCCGAGTCTAACTGGGAGTGTTGCTTGGTCCCATTGGTCATCTTGCAGGGAGAGATTTAACACTTTCACGGTTATTGACCTTAGGAGCGAGTCATATTCTGTTAATTTTGGGCTGTCGAAGGAGGGAGCACACCTTAGAAAATAGGTCAGTCTGGGCAAAGCCAGGCACCTTGTGAGAAGGTACAAAGCATCGTGGGCGTCCAAGGCCCCTATTCTTACCTCCCTCCTCCTCAGGTCGTTCAGCTTTTCTTCAAGGACTACCTCAATGGCGCTCGAGCCCAGAGGTGCCCCTAGCAGCACACTATCGGTGGGAGCGATCACTTGGGCTCCTGGCAATATGGTTTGCCCGGTATCTATGGTTGGTTGGGTAGATGAGATGATTTCACACTTTAAAGGGTTTAGGGTGAGTCCTAACTCCTCTCCCTTAGATGTCACCAGCTGTAGATCTCCTAGCAGGGCCTCCTGTGTCCCTGCCAGGGTGCCATCGTCCAGGAACCAAATGTTGAGTTCGCTGGTCAGCCTGCTTGTAACCTCTTTAACAGCCATGCAAAAAAGAAAAGGGGTAAGTGGGTCTCCCTGCTGGACACCTTCTGCAGAAACAACTTCATGTTCCCCAAACAACAGCGTCGATTCCCTACTGTACCCTGCTGAGACGAAGGGGAGTAGAGAAGGAAAGCTTGTTCGAACTGCTTCCAGTACTACATCCCTTTTTACCTGGTTGAAGGCATTTTTAAAGTCTAATTTAATTAATGTCTTATTTTCTGGGAGGTGCTTGATATAGGCTCGTGCTGCATGAGCTGCTGCTTCACAGCCATGGGGGACACCAAAACCTAGTTGATGGGGTCGAAGCATCGTTGCAGCGTCTATGCTAATTTTTCTGACAACTGCCCTAGCAACTTGGCGCCGAAGTATGTTACCCACGGCAATGGGTCTAACTCCACCATCCTTCTTCGTAAGGGCACCAAGGGATGCTCCGAAGAAAAAGGGTTTAATTGTATCTGGGATCAACCCAGAGAGGCAGTCGTTGACAAACTTCGTGACCTCTGACAATAGTGTCTCGGCAACTTCTCCGAGAACTGGATTTACCATCTCCTTGAGGTGCTGAGGTCTTACTCCAGTGTATCCCCCTGCTGAACCTGGCGGAAATGACATGATGGCTTTGTATACCTCTGACGCTTGGAGGAATAGAGGTCCCATGTCTGGGACACTTGTGTCCCGAGCAGTGGGTTCCCATGGTACTCTAGGAGGGTGCTTCTCTCTCAGTGTCTTTGCGGTAGCGAGATTTCTAGGGGCGATTGTGTCTTCGCTGGTAAGTAACCTAATTGCTCCTACTGTGTTGCCCTCTTCAATTTTTTTGGTCACTTGTGTTCCTAGTTTAAAATTGTCATTGGAACTCTTGGGTCTGCCATGACGGTTTTTGCGTTGAGGAGGGATGGGGATCAAGTTGTCAGCTCTGGGGAAATTATTTATTGCCCTAGTGACTGATGAGGCTAGTGACTTGCCTCCTCTTGCAGGTACGCCTAAGCAAATATTGCCAAACAGGAGCAAATTATGCCAAGCTTTGATGGTAGCCGCGGCATTAAGATTTGCAGACCGTTCCTTCACTTTCCTTAGAAGGTTTGTATACATCCCTGCTGCAAATGGGCGCGCTGCTTTAGGAATGTGAGGAAGAGTTCTGGTGGTGGATGTTTTGATGGCCCCCAGGAGGTCATCTGATGACATGAAGTTTGTTGGGATGTGTGGGGGTGCCGGGGGGGACCTGTGGGCCTTCCCTCTCTACAGGTGCCGTCCATGAACCCTCACAGTTGTTGTGTAGACGTAGGGTTATTTAATATATATAAATATATATATATGTATATATATATATATATATATATATATATATATATATATATATATATATATATATATATATATATATATATATATATATATATATATATATATATATATTGTGACGGTGTTCCCCCCCTTCTAATTCTCCCACGCCTGCTGTAAGAGTCATGTCCACTATTCCCGAGCGTTCTCTACATTGCAGGCAACAATTGAACATATGTGGGAGAGAACAGTATTCTCGATGAGCCGAGAAATTTGAGAAAATGTAACATTTTGTCCTGTGGGATAGGCCCTTTAGGGAGCCAATATGGCGCTGGCAAGTCTGTTCTCCCGCCAAAACTGTGTGACGTCAGTGGCGCCAGATTGGTCACCGTCAGCGACATGGTACTGGGAGCCAATGAAAACCAACTTTGGGAGAAGTGACGTCACATAGGCATAGGGGGTCCGCCCGTGTTGGCGCCAGGCGACATCAGTCTTTCACGACACGTCCGAGAGGTAGGACGCGCGATCGGTCATCCTGTCAGAGTGACGGATTTACCGAACTCCGGTGGACGTAAGCGTCTCCAGTTGTTGGCACGCACTCTGTGAGGTCTTCCTGCAACCCAGATGAGGCTCAGATAAGGAATTGACAAAATATTGAGCAACAAGTGCTCAGGGACAGGTGCGTTGCAAGAA
Source organism: Procambarus virginalis (assembly GCA_020271785.1). Lineage (NCBI taxonomy): Eukaryota > Metazoa > Arthropoda > Malacostraca > Decapoda > Cambaridae > Procambarus > Procambarus virginalis. The sequence continues at coordinate 10,297 of WNGS01026751.1, read as the reverse complement.
GTGGGCCGGGCATCGACGTGGGTCGTCGTTGGCAGTTCACCAGTATAAGAGGCAGCTTAGTGGCCGGGCCACCCACCATGAGGGATCCAGGTTGACAGCCTTGTCAACCAGGTTGAACGTGTGATCGACGATCCTGTCAAGTTTGACAGTAACCCCACCTTCGTGGAACCCTACGAGTCAACAGTTGGAAGGCAAGCACGTCGAGAAGTCTTCCCAAATACCTAGCATTATATCTAGACGACGAGGGAATTGACGGTGTTGTGAGCTTCAAGTGCTCTGAAGTCGGGTGCTGTGCGTGTGTCGTCCGGGACGGCTGATAACTTCAGTGACTTCGTAGTGGTGAGAGGCAGTTACTCTGGGAGTACAGTGACAAGGACTAATTGGGAAACGTACGACGACCGCCGAGACGTAGGCTGGCTGACGTAGTTGGGAGGAAAGTTGATGGCCAGGAGACCGACTTCAACCCGGCGACGTACTGTAGGGGAAGCACGGACCTGCCGTGTACAGAAGCGGCGAGACGCGACATCCTAAGGCGTGGGGCTTGTGTTTCTGGATGAACGAGGCGAGAGCCTGGACCAGGAGCTACAACCCAACTGTCATCCTAGGATAGGTGAAGTAGGTGTTTACAGTTCCCTCCCATTTCCCCTTTGGTTAGCTATACATATATTCTTCTTAGGATATTTTGTATGTCGTGAGCAAGTCTCACCTGAGTTTAAGTCACAGAGAGCACAGTGTGCGGTGAGCCTGCCCAGAGCGCTCACAATATCAGTTTACATATATATCTATGTGTGGGTGTGTGCAAGCACCAAGATTCATCAGAGAACTTACTGTGACTATTATTATTAATCTCCAGTGAGTATTATTATTATATATATATTGGTAGTAAACCAGATATTGGTGTATTGATCTTTATAATCTATTGATATAAATGCCTGTTGATTGATCTCTATAATCTATTGATATCAGTGCCCGTGTGTTGATCTCTATAATCTATCAATATAAATGCCTGTGTGTTGATCTCTATGATCTATTAATATAAATGCCTGTGTATTGATCTTCATGATGTATATAGATATATATGCCTGACATTTATTACTGATTTATATATGACATGCCTGTGTATTGAATAATCTCATATACGTGAAGTGATTGCCAGTGATATCTCTGTGAGGGGAAGTATAAATATAAAGAAAAGTTCAGCGATCAGGCGAGTGCATTCACAGTAAATATTATTAAGAATAGAGTAACCTTTGGTACAGTGAAAAGTCACTGTGAGAGTATTGTGAATATAGATGTTGATCGTGAGGCCAGTGATATCATAAGTAAGCCATGTGAATGTTGAATAGTGTTTTGGAAAAAGTTAAATAAACGGGATCGTGACAATTAGAAAACAAGTACTAGTCTGTTCCCACGATCGCGAGGGCCCGGTCAGCTGGCATTCTGACAGGTGACACGTGCCGATGTTGCCATATGGTGCGCTCTAGAATATTATGCTATGAATGGAGCGATTGTCATATATTAATTCTGATACATTGATGCATATATATTTCTCGTTGTCTTTTAAGTAAAATACCAAAACTCTTTGGTGTTTGATATCATCCCCTCCATTTATCTTGTGACCGTGTGAGGATGTAAAGTAGAGTGACCTGCCTGATACTATATTACTGGAATTTGCTCTTGCTACAATTACACCTAACCACTGCAGTGTTACTGGACATCTAAAAAACCAGTTGGCGACCTTGAAGGCTGTGTAAGAGTTCGGTGTCGGGGTGGGCCACAGATTGAGGGAACGATCTGTGCTCTCACTCATCTTATAATCTAAAGGCCGGTTGTGAGATCGACTGGGACACTCTCCGAGGCCAGCAGTGGAGCCTAGAGGATTGAGGGAAGACCCGCCGAACGACGGTGAGTAAGGGTTATTGTTGGAGCAACCACCTGGAAAGGAGATCCAGTCTACTGTTGCTTTAACCCTTCTCTAACGAGAACACCGTGAAACTCCGACATTGGCGACCTCGCCAGGATTAAGAGCAAGATCAAGGTGGTAATTGTGGTATAAATATCAGGCCTAGGTTTTCACTCATTGTCACAAGATGGAGGGTGATAGAGTAGCCAGGTTTATAGACACGAGAGACGAGCAGGTACTGGAGGAGTGCACCAAGGCACAGTTGCAGACGATCGCCGACCACTTTGGGATCAAATTGAGAGCTTCCAAAGTGGGAGAGAGAAGACTTGAGATCATGGCACAGCTCAAGGCACGTGATGAAGCCTTAGGAGAGGAGCGGCCACAGACACCTGCCAGTGGAGGAGAGAACTTGAGTACCGGTGGCAGCAGCCGGGGATCCAGTGGCAGCAGGCACAGTATCAAGCTAGAAATAATGAAGATGCAGATAGAAGCACAGCTGAAGCGTGAGGAAGCAGAAAGGGAAGCACAGCTGCGCAGAGAAGAAAGAGATGCACAGCTGAGGCGCGAGGAAGCAGAGAGAGAAGCACAGCTGCGCCGAGAAGAAAGAGAAGCACAGCTGAAGCGCGAAGAAGTACAGCTGCGCAGAGAAGAACGAGAGGCAGAAGCACAGCAGCGTAGAGAAGAACGAGAGGCACAGCTGAAGGAGCGCGAGATAGACGCTAGGACGAAGCTGCAGGAGGTTGAAGCTAACAAGGAGATTGAGCTGAAACGAGCTGAGCTAGGACTAGTTCCAACTGCTCCACCACAACAGCAGGAAGACCGCCGAGTGAGAGAGAGGGATTTGCCCGTCTTCGTGCCTAATGAGGCTGAGGGCTTCTTCGAGCATTTCGAAAGGGTCGCTACGTTGAAGAAGTGGCCGAGGGCAGAGTGGGCGGAGCTAGTTCAAGGAAGGCTCACTGGTGAAGCTCGTGAAGCTTACAACATGCTCGATCTCCAGGAGTGTACCAACTATGATGCAGTAAAACGGGCCGTGCTCCATTCGTTCAAGCTGACGCCGGAGTGCTATAGGAAAAGGTTCAGAGAATGTACCCGATCGCCAGGAAAATCGTATGCGGAGACGGCGAGGGACATGGAGAGGAAATTTTGAAATGGCTGGAGTCAGAAGGAGCAAGATCGGCTGAAGACATCAAGGGGCTGATGGTCATGGAAAAGTTTATGTCCGTGCTCTCTCCTGAGATTAGGGTGAGAGTAAAGGAGGCGGACATCAAGGACCTGAGAGCCGCGGCCGATCGAGCAGACATGCTAGAAGAAGCGTTACGTCCACGACGAGAGGGACAGCACCGACCGCCCGTATTCTCTAGCTATGGGGAAGTAATAGAAGGTCGGACGGATGGAGGACAGGACCGAGTTCTCCCAAGTCCTACCCCTCGAGTGGAGATAGTAGGGGACAGAAGAATGCTGTGGAACCGTCGAAGAAGTCCCCGACGGAGAGCTCGGGAGCTGTGGCTGTGACGAAGGGGTCGACAGATGGTGCGAGAAAGACCTTCGGGACGTCGGCCTCAGGAATGTGGCAAGGGCGAGCGGCGGTGGATGGTCACCAACGAGGAAAGTTCGCTGCTTCAATTGCGGAATACCGGACACGTCGCTCGCGAATGTAGACGTCCTAGACACGGGGGAATGTAGCCTTCGTGAAGACAGAGGACCAGATGGCTGATTGGGTGCGGGATGGACCCGTACTTAATGGGGAGAAGAGGATTCACCCGTTTGTGTGTGAAGGAACCGTAAGGATGGGGGACGCAGACCCCATCCCAGTGAAGATGTTGAGAGACACTGGGGCAGACTTTACCCTAGTGAGCGAGGCCCTGTTCCCTGAGAACTACGGGGATACCAGTGTGGAATGGCGAGTGTGACCACTGTGGGAGGCCCAGTGCAGATGCCCCTACACCGGGTAACCCTGAGTTCGGATTATGGATGCCAAACCCTAGTAGTGGGAGTCTGTGCACGATGCCCGATGAGGAGGCACAGGTCATTTGGGAAATGACGCGTGTGGAGGACGTGTCCTACCGAACCTCGTGAAGGACGAGGAGTGCTTGGAGCACTAGAGAAGAAAGGCGAAGTTCGACGCCTGTGGGGACGAGAAAGGAATCGCCATGGAGGCGTTCCCTGTCTGTGCCGTAGTTCCGAGGCAGCGCGAAGGACGAGGAGGACGTGGATCTGATAAGGCCGACGAGGAGACGTCCGACGGCCTGGGAATGGATCACCTCGTTATGGAACCCGGAGAGCGAGTGGAGGGCGAAGGCAGCCCAGATGGTGAGGTACAGGTGACCCTCACCGGTTCTCCAGGGATGGACCGCACTCGTCTCGAGGAGATGCAGCAGGCAGAATCCCCAAGTTGATTTGTAAGGCCAAAGAAGGACGTATTGGTCCCGAGAAAGCTACTCACTTTAACAGGCATAAGGCATATAATAAGACAGTGTAAACCTGTAAGGATGGAGGTCGGAAAAGCCTCTCCAGGTACGAGAGATCAAGTAGCGTTGCCAGCCAAGTGCAGAGCGGCAGTGTTGAGTCCGTTGCACGCTGTTGACTCTGCGGGTCACCTAGGGATGACCACGATGCGACGTTCAACGTCGAGAGAAGTGGCTGGGCAACTACAACATCTTTTCTCTTGGGTGAGGAGGCCCAGGGAAAATCAGGCTGACAGTGGAAATATGTTCCGGTCTGAGTGTGTCAGACGAACAATGATAAATTGGGGAGTGATGCAGATTCGGTCGTCGCCCTACCGATCGCAGTCGAAGGGGGCGGTCGGAAGATTCCACTCCACCTCAGAGACAGCTCTGAGAATGTTCTGCGTAGAGCAGGAAGACGAGTGGGAAGAGACAGCGGGCCCTGTTTTGTTGGCCATTTGCAAAGCAGTGGCAGAACCGTTAACTTCTCACAGTTCCAGCTGGTGAACGGACGTGAGGTGTGGAGCCCTCGGTCCGTAATAGGTAAGCAGTGGACGCCCAGGATGACCTTGAAGACGGTCTGCAGACACATGAGGAGTGTCACACATTGGCGGCTGCAATACTGGCTGGAAGCCAAGATTTTTAGTGGAAAGGACAGCGTAGTCGCAGATGCGTTGTCCCGCATGCACTAACCAGACATGACTCTTATTTTAAGGGGAGGGGTATGTGACGGTGTTCCCCCCTTCTAATTCTCCCACGCCTGCTGTAAGAGTCATGTCCACTATTCCCGAGCGTTCTCTACATTGCAGGCAACAATTGAACATATGTGGGAGAGAACAGTATTCTCGAAGAGCCGAGAAATTTGCGAAAATGTAGTATTTTGTCCTGTGGGATAGGCCCTTTAGGGAGCCAATATGGCGCTGGCAAGTCTGTTCTCCCGCCAAAACTGTGTGACGTCAGTGGCGCCAGATTGGTCACCGTCAGCGACATGGCACTGGGAGCCAATGAAAACCAACTTTGGGAAAAGTGACGTCACATAGGCATAGGGGGTCCGCCCGTGTTGGCGCCAGGCGACATCAGTCTTTCACGACACGTCCGAGAGGTAGGACGCGCGATCGGTCATCCTGTCAGAGTGACGGATTTACCGAACTCCGGTGGATTTAAGCGTCTCCAGTTGTTGGCACGCACTCTGTGAGGTCTTCCTGCAACCCAGAAGTGGCTCAGATAAGGAATTGACAGAATATTGAGCAACAAGTGCTCAGGGACAGGTGCGTTGCAAGAAGTGGGCCGGGCATCGACGTGTGTCGTCGTTGGCAGTTCACCAGTATAAGAGGCAGCTTAGTGGCCGGGCCACCCACCGTGAGTGAACCAGGTTGACAGCCTTGTCAACCAGGTTGAACGTGTGATCGACGATCCTGTCAAGTTTGACAGTAACCCCACCTTCGTGGAACCCTACGAGTCAACAGTTGGATGCAAGCACGTCGAGAAGTCTTCCCAAATACCTAGCGATATATCTAGACGACGAGGGAATTGACAGTGTTGTGAGCTTCAAGTGCTCTGAAGTCGGGTGCTGTGCGTGTGTCGTCCGGGACGGCTGATAACTTCAGTGACTTCGTAGTGGTGAGAGGCAGTTACTCTGGGAGTACAGTGACAAGGACTAATTGGGAAACGTACGACGACCGCCGAGACGTAGGCTGGCTGCCGTAGTTGGGAGGAAAGTTGACGGCCAGGAGACCGACTTCAACCCTGCGACGTACTGTAGGGAAGAAGCACGGACCTGCTGTGTACAGAAGCGGCGAGACGCGACATCCTAAGGCGTGGGCTTGTGTTTCTGGATGAACGAGGCGAGAGCCTGGACCAGGAGCTACAACCCAACTGTCATCCTAGGATAGGTGAAGTAGGTGTTTACAGTTCCCTCCCATTTCCCCTTTAGTTAGCTATATATATTCTTGTCAGGATATTTTATATGTCGTGAGCAAGTCTCACTTGAGTTTAAGTCACAGAGAGCACAGTATGTGGTGAGGCTGCCCAGAGCGCTCACAGTATCAATTTACATATATATCTATGTGTGGGTGTGTGCAAGCACCAAGATTCATCAGAGAATTTACTGTGACTATTATTATTGATCTGTGATTATTATTATTATATATATTGGTAGTGAACCAGATATTGGTGTATTGATCTCTATAATCTATTGATATAAATGCCTGTGGATTGATCTCTATAATCTATTGATATAAATGCCTGTGGATTGATCTCTATAATCTATCAATATAAATGCCCGTGTGTTGATCTCCATAATCTATCGATATAAATGCCTGTGTGTTGATCTCTATGATCTATTGATATATATATGCCTGAAGTTTGATTACTGATTTATATATGACATGATTGTGTGCTGAATAATATCATATACGTGAAGTGATTGCCAGTGATATCTCTTTAAGAGGAAGTATAAATATAAAGAAAAGTTCAGTGATCAAGTGAGTGCATTCACAGTAAATATTATTAAGAATAGAGTAATCTTTTGGTACAGTGAAAAGTCACTGTGAGAGTATTGTGAATATAGATGTTGATCGTGAGGCCAGTGAAATCATAAGTAAGCCATGTGAACGTTGAATAGTGTTTTGGAAAAAGTTAAATAAACGGGGATCGTGACAATTAGAAAACAAGTACTAGTCTGTTCCCACGATCGCGAGGGCCCGGTCAGCTGGCATTCTGACAGGTGACACGTGCCGATGTTGCCATATGGTGCGCTCTAGAATATTATGCTATGAATGGAGCAATTGTCATATATTAATTCTGATACATTGATGCATATATATTTCTCGTTGTCTTTTAAGTAAAATACCAAAACTCTTTGGTGTTTGATATCATCCCCTCCATTTATCTTGTGACCGTGTAATGATATAAAGTAGAGTGACCTGCCTGATACTATATACTGGAATTTGCTCTTGCCACAATTACACCTGACCACTGCAGTGTTACTGGACATCTAAAAAAACCAGTTGGCGACCTTGAAGGCTGTGTAAGAGTTCGGTGTCGGGAGGGCCACAGATTGAGGGAACGATCTGTGCTCCCACTCATCTTATAATCTAAAGGCCGGTTGTGAGATCGACTGGGATACTCTCCGAGGCCAGCAGTGGAGCCTAGAGGATTGAGGGAAGACCCGCCGAACGACGGTGAGTAAGGGTTATTGTTGGAGCAACCACCTGGAAAGGAGATCCAGTCTACTGTTGCTTTAACCCTTCTCTAACGAGAACACCGTGAAACCCCGACAATATATATATATATATATAATAACCGATCCTTTGTGGTACTCCACTTGTTACTGTTCGCCAGTCCGACTTCTCGCCCCTTACCGTAACTCTTTGGCTCCTTCCTGTTAGGTAGTTCCTTATCCATGCTAGGACCTTTCTCCCCACCCCCGCCTGCCTCTCGAGTTTGAACAGCAGTCTCATGTGCGGTACTGTATCAAAGGCTTTTTGGCAGTCCAGAAATATGCAGTCTGCCAACCATCTCTGTCCTGTCTTATCCTCGTTATTTTATCATAGAATTCCAGAAGGTTTGTTAGGCACGATTTCCCTGTCCAGAACCCATGTTGATGTTTGTTCACAAACCTAACGTTCTCCAGGTGTGCAACCAGTCGTAGCCTAATTATTCTTTCCAGTATTTTACAGGGGATGCTTGTCAGTGATACAGGTCTATAGTTAAGTGCCACCTCCCTATCGCCTTTCTTGAAGATTTGCACGACATTTGCCTTCTTCCAGCAACTGGGCAATTCTCCCGACATAAGTGACTCATTAAAGATCATTGCCAGAGGCACGCTGAGAGCCTGCGCTGGTTCTTTTAGTATCCACGGTGATACTTTGTCTGGTCCTACTGCTTTAGATGCATCTAGAGTTGTCAACTGTTTCATTACCTCCTCTGCTGTCACCTCTATATCTGATAGTCTTTCATCTAGGGTAACCCCTTCCAACAATGGGAGCTGCTCAGGCTCGGTAGTGAACACTCCATGGAAATTGGCATTCAGTGCCTCACAGATTTCCTTGTCACTTTCAGTATATGACCCCTCTGCCTTCCTTAGTCTTGTCACTTGGTCGTTCACCGACATTTTTCTTCTTATATGACTGTGTAGTAGCTTAGGTTTTTTTTCGCTTTGATTGCAATATCGTTCTCATAGTCCCTTTCCGATGTTCGTCTTATGTTAATGTAATCGTTCCTAGCTCTGTTGCATCTGATCCTGTTGTCCTCTGTCCTTTGTCTTCTGTACTTCCTCCACTCCCGCCTGCTGGCCATTTTTGCTTCCTGACACTGTCTATTAAACCAAGGGTTATTATATTCCTTCTTATTTTTTCCCTTTACTGTTGGTATAAATCTCTCTTCGGCCTCTTGGCATTTCTGTATGACTAGGTCCATCATATCTTGGACTGTTTTTCCTCTAATTTCTTCCTCCCACTGCACTTCTCCCAGATAGTCCCTTATCCTCCTATAGTCCCCTTTCCTGTAGTCAACTCACCTTTCCCAGATCTCTTGTCCCATGGTCATAAGTTTGAATTCCATCATGTAGTCAAAGACTAGGACACAATGGTCACTGGCCCCTAGAGGTATTTCATGCTCCAAATTCTCGATATCTTCTACGTTCTGGGTAAAAATCAGGTCTAATAGGCTCGGTGCATCCCCTCCTCTTTCCCTTGTGTCTTCCTTCACATGTTGTGTTAGGAAATTCCTGTCTATAACATCTACTAATTTTGCTCCCCTCGTTTCGTCTCCTCCATGGGGATTCCTTGATTCCCAATTTATTTCTCCATGATTTAGGTCCCTCAAGATCAGCAGCTTCGCTCTCATTCTGTGGGCTAGTGTTGCTGCCTTCTGCAGTACATCTATGCATGCCTTATTGTTGTCATCATACTCCTGCCCGGGTCTTCTACTGTTTGGTGGGGGATTGTAGATTACCAAGATCACAATCTTCCTCCCATCTACTGTTAGAGTTCCATGTATGAAGCTTGTGCTCTCATTGGTAACCTGATTTCCCAGGTCTTCAAACTTCCACTTCCTCTTTATTAGGAGTGCCACTCCCCCTCCCTGTCTCTGTGTCCTCTCTTTTCTCATCACCTGGTACCCTTCAGGAAAGATTGCATCTGAGATCATGTCATTAATTTTAGTTTCCACAATTGCAACTATGTCAGGATCTGCCTCACTCACTCTTTCTTTTATCTCTTCCACTTTATTAGATACCCCATCAGCGTTGGTGTGCCATACCTTGAGACTCTTCATGGAAACTCCTGTACCAGGGTTCCCCCTTTCTCTGGGGGTCTGGGGGGGTCTGGGGGGTGTCTGGGGGGTGACTGGGGGCAGGGGGGATCTGGGGATCTGGGGGGTGTCTGAGGGATGACTGGGGGTGGGGAGGATCCGGGGGGTGTCTAGGGGGATCCGGGGGGTGTAAGGTGGGGTCCGGGGGAAAGAGGTCGGGAGGGGTGCTTGGGTGGCTAATGGGGGCTGGGCTTCTAGGAAGGTAGGTAGGAGGGTTTGGGGTAGGGCCTGGGTAGGTAGGTCTGGGGTAGGAAGGGCATACTGGGTCTGAAGATTAGGGAGGGTCTGATAGGCATAGAGGGGTTGGGAGATAGCGTAAGGTTGGGAGTCAGATAGAGGTTGAGAGGTCGGGAGGGGGGAAGGATAGAGGGGGGGGGGGAACCTCCCACCCCCCTCGCAAGGGTGGGGGGTCACATGGAAGGAGAGGGGATAAGAAGGGGTGAGGGCTGGGTAGGTTTTGGGGGTTGAGGGGGATGAGGGCTGGTGGGTTTTGGGGGCTGAGGGGATGAGGGCTGGACGGGATTTGGGGGTTGAGGTGATGAGGGGATCCTTGGAATGTGGGATGAATTTGACTGCAGTGGGGTCAGAGGGGTCAAGGGAGGTGTTGGGGAGATAAGCAGGGGCAAGGAGGGCTGAT
>WNGS01026740.1:46310-60156 GCA_020271785.1 Procambarus virginalis | reverse complement strand
GTGCCCCCTTCGAATTTCAGGACGAATTTTTAAACTCTGTTGTTTGAACGATTTGGGACAGTGTTAAGTATTAGTTGGAACAAGTCCTTGCCGGCACTGTGCTGGTATGCGTGACGGCTCCCGCACCCTGACGAAGTCGCTGAAGTGTAGTGTACCGTCGTCGCTGTCCGTGTTGGGTTACACGCTCCGCTGCCTATATCGGGGGCAACCGCACACCTGTTATAGGTGTGGTTACGAGGGTCATCTGGCTGCAGCGTTCGGCGTGGGAGCGACTGATAGGGTGCATGTTTTTCGTACGGAGGATTTTCCGCCCCTGTTGCGTTCGGACGGTTCTGAGGACGGAGTGGGTAATGTGCCTGAGCGCCTGATTGCCTGTCTGCTGCTCCGCCTATTGAGGCAGGTTCTACGGCCTGTGAGACACGTCTGGTAAATGCTGTGGCCCCTGGTGTTGTTGAGCCGGTGTGTGTGAGTGTCGGGCCGTCGCCTGCATTGCGTGTAGTGCGGGATGTCCCAGTGGAGGTCCATGTCCCCCCCTGCCTGTGGATATGATACCGGCTCCCGGGGAGTGGGTTCTGCTGTTTTGGAGAGGGGGGGCTTCGGCAGCGAGAGGTGCCTGCCGTGCCTGTGTGTCTTGGCGACTGTAGTTCTGCTACTTCCATCCCTTTGCAGAAGCATGCGCATTGGTGTTCAGAGGCTGTTTTCCTGCACGATGTGGGCAGTGTGGGCGATGTGGCCTCTGTCGACTCTTCGGACAGTGCGGGTGTGGCCTGTATGGATGTGAAGATGGTGACCGTGCCTGCGGTGGGGCATGGTGGGAATGATGTGATGCGGCTTGTCTTGAAACGTTCGCGGCGGGCTCAGAGTGCGTCTCCCCTTCGTGGTGTGCCTTGGGAGTATGGTGCTCTGGCGTCCCCTCCGTGGATGATGGTGCTGTGAGGGGCTTCAAGTTGCTACCTGTGCCTCACCACCCCCCCCCCCCTGCATTTCCTGCTGTTGGCTCCCCACAGTAGGGGGCTGCCCCTGATGATCAGGACCTCGTCGTGGTGTTGCAGAGATGTGCGCCGGGGAGCCTCGGCTCCTGTGCCCAGTGGCGGGGTCGATGCCGCTCCTGCATCCCCTGCAGTTCCCCCTCCTTTGTTGCCCCGGTCTGGGGGAAGCCTAGTCCCGGCTGCCTGGGTCATGACCTGTGAGGGTCAGGTGTTGGGCCCTTATCGGGATGCCTGGGTGCTTCCGATCCTGTGGTGCTCATCCACTGTCTAGGTGTCGTGGGTGAAGGAGTTTGTTTATAGGGTGCCGGATAAGATGTCTCAGCAGAGGGCACCGCCTGGTGGCTGGGTATCCCCTGACACATGGGTGATTTGGGAAGCATACTGCTTGCGCTTTCCGATATGACAGTTCCCGGAGAAATATTAGTGGACGTCTTGCGCACAACAGTACACCGTGTATGGATCATCTGCCGCCATGATCTTGACATCCCGCTCTACAGTGCGGCGAGTCTCCCTCTAACGGCCACATCTGTTTTCGTCGCCACTCCTCTATCTACGGCCCGATGCAACTAACACTTTTGACTTTCTTGTCCTCCCCAACGTCAACACGTCTCCCAACATCTGTTCTGGTCCAGTCATCGGGAGGGTATACCCTTCATGCATACTGCACCTACTCTCAAGAAGAAGATGTTGACTGAAGAGTGAGGACACTCGTGATAGCGTTGCGCGACGTCACGTCTGTTGACTAGACAGCCAAATGCCATCACGTAAAATTATCATACGTTACAGCTTTAAACATTAAAGATCAATAAACTCTTAAGCACCAAATTTGAACCATCTCCCAATTTTCACTAATCTACATGTATTAATTATTATTAACTGCTCTTTACAAATTTTCCATTCGATAGCAGTGTGAATTATATAAACCAGTGTTTTGGCAATGAGATTCGTCGTTATGAAGCGTTTGTTCTATCATAACTAACACTATGTTACGACAACAACAAACACGGCGTTGTCATTATTCACGGTCCGCTAACTTGAGAGGTAAAAAAATACTTTTCCTCGACTGTACCTGTAACTAGTGCTATAATCTTGTCTAGTATCACACTGCACCTGTAACTAGTGTTATAATCATGTTATCACACTACCTATAACTAGTACTACAATCATCTTTAGTATTACACTGTACCTGTAACTAGTGCTATAATCATGTTTAGTATCACACTCTACCTGTAGTAGTAGAGTGTGATACTAAAAAGTGTGATACTTGAAAGTCTACTTTCAAGTGTGGTCTAGAGCAGACACTTGCGAGATACTGTACCGACGATCAGTACGCTCTCCCACATAGAACTCCGCGACTCCGGCCTCACTCAGCTCTCTGCTCTGCTCCAGGCTTCGTCTCAACGTCAACGACACTGCTGTATCCAGGACTACTAAATATATATGAAACACTAAACACTGTGTATTTAATCAACCCAACAACGTAACTTAAACGTACGTTACATCCATCAGTCTCAGGAGACTATGGTGTTGCTCATTGGTTGTTGGTGTGGAGTGACCTCACCAGGGCGCAAAGCCAGGGTAGGTTGATATGGAGGAGAAGCTGTTACCCAGGCAACAGGTCCCCCCTCTCCACGGCGCCGAAAGTCTCCAATGGAAAGGCAAACGCCAATACGATTGGTTCCAGGGCCGTCGCAGGAACTGTAAGTTCCCGGGTTGACCTCGAAGTTGGTGAAAAAAGGCAAAGGGACTCCAAACCTTGAGACCGCCGTGGACGTGGCCGGAGAAGAACCACCAGAGCAAGGGCAACAACGACCCCAGCCTCCTGAAGTAGAGCCTGGGCCGCACGACCCCAGGGAGGTGGATGTCCCAGCCCCGCACTTATGGGTTCCAGACAGAGATCGTCACAGCCCCCTTTTACCCGAGGCCGGCCTCCTTCACGACCAAGCAGAAGGAAGAGTGATAATTAACATATACAATAATTATTATTATTATAATATTATAATAATTAATATAATAATACTGTACCTGTAACTAGTGTTATAATCAAGTATAACACTGTACCTGTACCTAGTGTTATAACAATGTTTAGTATTACACTGTTCCTGTAATTAGTGTTATAATCATGTTTAGTATCACACTGTACCTGTAACTAGTGTTATAATCATGTTTAGTATCACACTGTTCCTGTAACTAGTGTTATAATCATGTTTAGTATCACACTGTACTTATAACTAGAACTTCTAAATCAGAAAACGTACAATTATTTATTTACTGAGCGCAGACTGTGCCAAGTATCACAGTGCACAAGTAATTAGTATTCTTGTGTTACAGAGAGGTGGATTCTTCGTGGAGGTTGGCGCGGTGAATGGAGAGTACCTCAGCAACTCCTTGTATTTCGAGAGAAACCTCAACTGGACGGGACTTCTCATTGAGGCTTTCCCGCAAACTTATCACGAACTCCTACAGAAACACAGAAAAGCATATACCATAAACACTGCACTAGCCATTGGCAACGTATCCGCAGAAATTCACTTTTCGTAAGTAGCGTAAATATGTTTTCAAGACCACATCCATGACTCGTCCTATTGCAAGATATTAGTGAGGAAGTCTAACAGCTACTGACAATTCGATTCAAACCAGGATCTTTGTAAAAAGTTTACAGTAGTGCAGCCAAGCTTCACTTGAATCCATGAGACTTGAATCCTTTTAATGAGTTATGTGTGCTTTTCTGTGAGGCAATGGGGCCCCATCTTCCAGCCTTCCACCCGGAGGTGGTACCCACTTTCCCCTTTTCTTATTATATATTATTTTCTTATTATTTTCTTATTATTTTCTTATTATTTTCTTATTATTTTCCTATTATTATTTTCTTATTATATTTTCTTATTAACAGTTATATATATATATATATATATATATATATATATATATATATATATATATATATATATATATATATATATATATATATATGTATATATATACATATATATGTATATATACATATATATATATATATATATATATATATATATATATATATATATATATATATATATATATATATATATATATATATATATATATGCAAACAAGCCTGAATGGTCTCCAGGACTACATGCAACTGAAAACTCACACCCCAGAAGTGACTCGAACTCATACTGCTAGGAGCACAATACAACTGGTGTGGACAAGACACCTTAATCCACTCGACCATCACGACCGGTCAAAAGCTGATGGTAGCCAAGGCTATTTTGCCCATCAGCCCGCCGGCATTCTGAAGGTAATCTTGGGGATAGTATTTGACCAAATCACCTCATTCTTTGGGGCACACGTGAGGAACACAAATACGAACAAGCCTGAATGGTCCCCAGGACTATATGCAACTGAAAACTCACACCCCAGAAGTGACTCGAACCCCATACTGCCAGGAGCAACAATGCAACTGGTGTGTAAATGACACCTTAATCCACTCGACCATCACGACCGCTCAAAAGCTGATGGTAACAGAGGCTATTTTGCCCATCAGCCCGCCGGCACTCTGATGGTAATCTTGGGCATATTATTTTATAAAATCATCTCATTCTTTGGGGCACACGTGAGTAACACAAATGCGAACAAACCTGAATGGTCCCCAGGCATATATGCAAATGAAAACTCCACACCCCAGAAGTGACTCGAACCCATACTGCCAGGAGCACTTTGCAACTGGTGTACAGGAGTCCTTATCAACTCGACCATCACGACCGTACAAATGGTGATGGTAGCCGAGGCTATTTGCCCATCATCTCGATGGTACTTTGATGGTAATCTTGGGTATAGTTATTTTATCAAATCACCTCATTTTGGGGGGCCACGTGAGCAACACAAATGCGAACAAGCCTGAATGGTCCCCAGGCATGTATGCAACTGAAAATTCCACACCCCAGAAGTGACTTGAACCCATATTGCCAGGAGCACTATGCAACTGGTGTAAACACTATTTGCTAACCTAGTAGTAGGCATCCATCAGTCTCAGGAGACTATGGAGTTGCACTCTGGTGTCGGCCTGGTCTGGAGTGGTCTCACCAGGGCACAAAGCCAGGGTAGGTTGATTCGGGGGAGAAGCTGTGACCCAGGCAGCAGGTCCCCCCTCTCCACGTCGCTGAAAGTCTCCAATGGAAAGGTATACGCCAATACGATTGGTTCCAGCGCCGTCGCAGGAACTGAGAGTTCCGGGGATGACCTCGAAGTTGGTGAAGAAGGGCACAGGGACCTTCAACCACGGAGACCGCCGTGGACGTGGCCGGAAAAGAACCACCCCATCAAGGGCAAGAACGACCCCAGCCTCCTGAAGCAGTGCCTGGGCCGCACGACCCTCGGGAGGTAGACGTCCCGGTCCCGCACCTATGGGTTCCAGACAGAGATCGTCACAGCCCCTTTCACCCGAGGCCGGCCTCCCTCACAACCAAGTAGAAGGAAGAGTGATAATTTTTAAATACAATAATTATTATTATAATAATTGTTATAACAATAAGACAAATATTTAATAAACAATTAGTATCACACTGTAACCTATATATTTAACAATACGGTTTTCATGTTAAGCACCAATAGGTTAGTACAACTAGATGACTGCAACTAGGGAAGTACAAGTAGGTGAGTAGAACTAGGTTAGTATAACTATGTGAGTGTAACTAAGGGAGTACAACTAGATGAATACATATACACGACTATAACTAGGGTGAGTACATGGAGGTTAGTACAACTTGAGGACTGCTGGTGAATACAAATGGGTGAGTACAATTACACGAGCACATCTATGGGGGAGTAATTGCAAGTAGGTGAGAACCACTAGAGAAGTAAAAGTAGGTGAATACAACTAGCTTAGTTCAACTGGGTGAGTACTTCAATGTGAATAGGTGAGTACAGTTACATGAGTACAGCTTGGTGAGTACAAGTAGGTGAGTGTAACTAGAAGAGTACAACTAGAGTAGTACAGGTAGGTGAGTAGATTTAGGTGAGTACAGTCAATTTTGTTAAATTTGGTGAGTACAATTAGATGAGAACATCTAGGTGAGTACAACTACAAGAGTATACAACTACAAGATAGATGGGTATAGCTAGAGGACAAAAACTATATGAGTAACTAGGAGAGCACATCTAGGTACTTACCTAGGATTGAGCTCTGGCTCTTTGGTCCCGCCTCTCAACTGTCAATCAACTGGTATGGATGATGTGTCAGGTGTGTGTGTACTCACTTATTTGTACTCACCTATTTGTGCTTGCGGGGGTTGAGCTTTGGCTCTTTGGTCCTGTCTCTCAACCGTCAATCAACTGGTGTACAGATTCCTGAGCCTACTGGGCTCTATCATATCTACATTTAAAACTGTGTATGGAGTCAGCCTACACTACACTACTGCCTAATGCATTCCATCTGTTAACTACTCTGACATTTAAAAAGTTCTTTCCAAATGTTCTACCCTGTCAATTCCCATGAGGGTTTTGTAGGTAGTGATCATGTCTCCCCTTACTCTTCTGTCCTCCAGTCTCGTAAGGTGCATTTCCCGCAGTCTTTCCTCTTAACTCATGCCTCTTAGTTCTGGGACTAGTCTAGTGTCATACCTCTGAACTTTTTCCAGCTTCGTCTTGTGTTTGACATGGCACGGGCTCCATGCTTGGGCTGCATACTCCAGGATTGGTCTTACATATGTGGTATACAAGATTCTGAACGATTCCTTACACAGGCTCCTGTAGGCTGTTATGATGTTAGACAGGCTCGCATATGCCGTGCGTGTGTGTGTACTCACCTAGTTGTACTCACCTAGTTGTGTTTGTGGGGGTTGAGGTCTGGCTCTTTGGTCCCGCCTCTCAACCGTATACCTTGAGTATACCTTGAGGTGCTTCCGGAGCTTAGCGTCCCCGCGGCCCGGTCATCGACCAGGCCTCCTGGTTGCTGGACTGATCAACCAGGTGTACAGGTCAACCGTCAATCAACAGGTATACAGATTCCTAAGCCTATTGGGCTCTATCCTATCTACACTTGAAATTGTGTATGGAGTCAGCCTCCACCACATCACTTCCTAATGCATTTCATTTGTCAACCACTCTGACACTAAAAAAGTTCTTTCTAATATCTCTGTGGCTCATTTGGGCACTCAGTTTCCACCTGTGTCCCCTTGTGCGTGCGCCCCCTGTGTTAAATAGCCTGTCTTTATCTACCCTATCAATTCCCTTCAGAATCTTAAATGTGGTGATCATGTCCCCCTTAACTCTTCTGTCTTCCAGCGAAGTGAGGTTTAATTCCCGTAGTCTCTCCTCGTAGCTCATACCTCTCAGCTCGGGTACTAGTCTGGTGGCAAACCTTTGAACCTTTTCCAGTTTAATCTTATCCTTGACTAGATATGGACTCCATGCTGGGGCTGCATACTCCAGGATTGGCCTGACATATGTGGTATACAAAGTTCTGAATGATTCTCTACACAAGTTTCTGAATGCCATTCGTATGTTGGCCAGCCTAGCATATGCCGCTGATGTTATCCTCTTGATATGTGCTGCAGGAGACAGGTCTGGCGTGATATGAACCCCCAAGTCATTTTCTTTCTCTGATTCTTGAAGAATTTCCTCTCCCAGATGATACCTTGTATCTGGCCTCCTGCTCCCTACACCTATCTTCATTACATTCATTTGGTTGGGTTAAACTCTAACAACCATTTGTTCGACCATTCCATCAGCTTGTCTAGGTCTTCTTGAAGCCTCAAACAGTCCTCTTCTGTTTTAATCCTGCTCATAATTTTGGCATCGTCCGCAAACATTGAGAGAAATGAATCGATACCCTCCGGGAGATCATTTACATATATCAGAAACAAGATAGGACCGAGTACAGAGCCCTGTGGGACTCCACTGGTGACTTCACGCCAATCGGAGGTCTCACCCCTCACCGTAACTCTCTGCTTCCTATTGCTTAGGTACTCCCTTATCCACTGGAGCACCTTACCAGCTACCCCTGCCTGTCTCTCCAGCTTATGTACCAGCCTCTTATGCGGTACTGTGTCAAAGGCTTTCCGACAATCCAAGAAAATGCAGTCCGCCCAGCCCTCTCTTTCTTGCTTAATCTTTGTCACCTGATCGTAGAATTCTATCAAGCCTGTAAGGCAAGATTTACCCTCCCTGAACCCATGTTAGCGATTTGTCACGAAGTCCCTTCTCCTTCTTCTCACGAAGTCCCTGGTATCTAGCCAGATGTGTTACCAGGTTTTTTCTCACGATCTTCTCCATCACCTTGCATGGTATACAAGTCAAGGACACTGGCCTGTAGTTCAGTGCCTCTTGCCTGTCGCCCTTTTTGTATATTGGGACCACATTCGCCGTCTTCCATATTTCTGGTAGGTCTCCCGTCTCCAGTGACTTACTATACACTATGGAGAGTGGCAAGCAAAGTGCCTCTGCACACTCTTTCAGTATCCAAGGTGAGATCCCGTCTGGCCCAACAGCCTTTCTAACATCCAGATCCAGCAGGTGTCTCTTGACCTCCTCTCTCGTAATTTCGAACTCTTCCAAAGGCGCCTGGTTTACCTTCCCTTCTCCTAGCACAGTGACCTCACCTTTTTCTATTGTGAAGACCTCCTGGAACTTCTTGTTGAGTTCTTCACACACCTCTTTGTCATTCTCTGTGTACCTGTCCTCGCCTGTTCTAAGTTTCAATACCTGTTCTTTCACTGTAGTTTTCCTTCTGATGTGACTGTGGAGTAGCTTTGGTTCGGTCTTGGCTTTGTTTGCTATATCATTTTCAAAACTTTTCTCTGCTTCTCTTCTCACCCTGACGTACTCATTCCTGGTTCTCTGATATCTCTCTCTGCTTTCTGGTGTTCTGTTATTCCGGAAGTTCCTCCACGCCCTTTTGTTCAGTTTCTTCGCTTCCATACATGCCCTATTATACCATGGATTCTTCTGTTGCTTCTCGGATTTTTCACTTTGGGCCGGGATGAACCTGTTTACTGCCTCCTGACACTTTTGGGTAACATAGTCCATCATACCCTGTACAGACTTATCTCTGAGGTCTGTGTCCCAAGGTATTTCACTTCGGAAACTTCTCATCTGTTCATAATTCCCCTTGCGGTGTGCAAGCCTTTTGATTCCTAGTTCATTTTTGGGGGAGATAATTCCTAGCTCTACCAGGTACTCAAAGTTCAATACACTGTGGTCACTCATTCCCAAGGGCGCTTCCATCCTAACTTCCCTTATATCCCACTCATTTAGGGTAAATATCAAATCAAGCATTGCTGGTTCATCTTCTCCTCTCATTCTTGTTGGATCCTTGACGTGCTGGCTTAGAAAGTTTCTTGTTGCCATTAGTTTACTAACTACTTTTTTTCCACACCACACACACATCAGGAAGTAGCCCGTGACAGCTGACTAACTCCCAGGTACCTGTTTACTGCTAGGCATTCAGGGTGAATTCAGGGGCATTCAGGGTGAAAGAAACGTTGCCCATTTGTTTCTGCCTGGTGCAGGAATCGAACCCATACCACAAAATTACGAGTCCTGGCATTATCCACCATGCCCTCCCCTGTGTGTGTGTGTGTGTGTGTGTGTGTGTGTGTGTGTGTGTGTGTGTGTGTGTGTGTGTGTGTGTGTGTGTGTGTGTGTACTTACCTAATTGTACTTACCTAGTTGTGCTTGCAGGGGTTGAGCTCTTGCTCTTGATCCTGCCTCTCAACTGTCAGTCATCTAAAATACAGGTTCCTGAGCCTATTGGGCTCTATCATATCATTACTTGATGCTGTGTATGGAGCCAGCATCCACCACATCACTTCCTAATGCATTCCATCTGTCTACTACTCTGACACTGAAAAAATTCTTTCTAACGTCTCTTTGGCTAATTTGGGCACTAAATTTACTCCTGTGTCCCCCAGTGTGTGTGCCCCTTGTGTTAAATTGTCTGTCTTTATCTACCCTATAAATTACTCGGGGAATCTTGTATGTGGTGATCATGTCCCCTCTAACTCTTCTGTTTCCCTGTGACGTGAGGTTTAATTCGTGTAGTCTCTCCTCGTAGCTCATACCCCTCAGTTTGGGTACTAGTCTGGTGGCAAACCTTTAAACCTTTTCAAGTTTAGTCTTATGCTTGACTAGATACGGCTTCCATGTTGGAGCCGCATACTCCAGGATTGGTCTGACATATGTGGTATACAAAGTTCTGAAAGATTCCTTACACAAGTTTCTAAAGCCCGTTCATATGTTAGCCAACCTGGCATATGCCGCTGATGTTATCCTCTTGATAAGCGCTTCAGGGGACAGGCGTGATATTAACCCCCAGATCTTTCTCACTCTCTGACTCTTGAAGTATTTCATCTCCCAAATGATACCTTGTATATGGTCTCCTGCTCCCTACACCTATCTTCATTACATTACATTTGCTTGGGTTCAACACTAACAACCATTCCTGCAGCTTGTCCAGGTCTTCTTGAAGCCTCAAGCTGTCCTACTCTGTCTTAATCCTTCTCATAATTTTGGCGTCGTCTGCAAACATTGAGAGGAATGAGTCTATACCTTCTGGGAGATCATTTACGTATATCAGAAACAGGATAGGTCCGAGTACAGAGCCCTGTCTGACTCAACTGGTGACTTCACGCCAATCTGAGGTCTCACCCCTTTCTGTAACTCTCTGCTTCCTATTACTTAGGTACTCCCTTATCCACTGGAGCGCCCTACCAGTTACTCCTGTCGGTTTTCTCAAACTTATGCATCAGCCTTTTATGAGGAACTGTGTCAAAGGCCTTCCGACAGTCCAATAAAATGCAGTCCGCCCATCCTTCTCTTTCTTGCTTAATCTCCTTGGTCCATCTTGCATACCATGCAAGCTGATGGAGAAGATTGTGCGAAAAAAACTGGTGGAGCATCTGGAGCGAAGGAACTTTGTAATACAGAATCAACATGGGTTCAGGGATGGCAGGTCCTGCCTCACAGGGTTACTTGAATTCTACGACCAGGCAACAAAAATAAGGCAAGAAAGAGAAGGGTGGGCAGACTGCATATTTTTGGATTGTCAGAAAGCCTTTGATACAGTGCCACACAAGAGGCTAGTGCGAAAGTTGGAGATGCAGGCTGGAGTGAAAGGGAAGGTACTCCGGTGGATAGAGGAGTACCTAAGCAACAGGAGACAACGAGTCTGTGTGAGGGGTGAGGTCTCAGATTGGCGAGACGTTACAAGTGGAGTCCCGCAGGGGTCAGTCCTTGGACCTATACTGTTTCTGGTATATGTAAATGATCTCCCAGAGGGTATAGATTCGTTCCTCTCAATGTTTGCTGACGATGCAAAAATTATGAGGATTGAAACAGAGGATGATAGTAGGAGGCTACAAGATGACCTAGACAGACTGAGCGAATGGTCCAGCAAATGGCTGTTGAAGTTCAACCCAAGTAAATGCAAAGTAATGAAACTAGGCAGTGGAAACAGGAGGCCAGACACAGGATACAGAATAGGAGATGAAGTACTTAATGAAACAGACAGAGAGAAGGATCTAGGAGTTGATATCACACCAAACCTGTCTCCTGAAGCCCACATAAAGAGAATAACGTCTGCGGCATATGCGAGGCTGGCTAACATCAGAACGGCGTTCAGGAACCTGTGTAAGGAATCATTCAGAATCTTGTACACAACATATGTAAGACCAATCCTGGAGTATGCGGCCCCAG
Source organism: Procambarus virginalis (assembly GCA_020271785.1). Classification (NCBI taxonomy): domain Eukaryota; kingdom Metazoa; phylum Arthropoda; class Malacostraca; order Decapoda; family Cambaridae; genus Procambarus; species Procambarus virginalis. The sequence goes on along the minus strand of WNGS01026740.1, from coordinate 48,490 downwards.
CGTGGAGCCCGTACCTTGTCAAGCACAAGACGAAGCTGGAAAAAGTACAAAGGTATGCTACTAGACTAGTCCCAGAACTAAGAGGCATGAGTTATGAGGAAAGGCTGCGGGAAATGCACCTTACGACACTGGAAGACAGAAGAGTAAGGGGAGACATGATCACAACCTACAAAATCCTCCGGGGAATCGACCGGGTAAACAGGGATGAACTATTCAACATTGGAGGGACGCGAACAAGGGGACACAGGTGGAAGTTGAGTACCCAAATGAGCCACAGAGACATTAGAAAGAACTTTTTCAGTGTCAGAGTAGTTAGTAAATGGAATGCACTAGGAAGTGATGTGGTGGAGGCTGACTCCATACACAGTTTCAAATGTAGATATGATAGAGCCCAGTAGGCTCAGGAATCTGTACACCAGTTGATTGACAGTTGAGAGGCGGGACCAAAGAGCCAGAGCTTAACCCCCGCAAGCACAATTAGGTGAGTACAATTAGGTGAGTACACACACACTTCCCAGAGTGCTGGGAAGACGGGACACCACGAGCATATCTCTCATCCTGTAACTACACTTAGGTAATTACACACACACATACACACCCACACACACACACACACACCACACGCACGCATTCACACAATGTATTGAAAGAGTGTGCAGGAGCACTTTGCTTACCACTCTCCATAGTGTATAGTAAGTCACTGGAAACGAGGGACCTACCAGAAATATGAAAGACTGCTAATGTAGCACCAATATACAAAAAGGGTGACAGACAAGAGGCACTGAACTACAGGCCAGTGTCCTTAACTTGTATACCATGCAAGGTGATGGAAAAGATTGTGAGAAAAAACCTAGTAACACATCTGGAGAGAAGAGACTTCGTGACAACCCATCAACATGGGTTCAGGGAGGGTAAATCTTGCCCTACAGGCTTGATAGAATTCTACGATCAGGTGACAAAAATTAAGCAAGAAAGAGAAGGGTGGGCGGTCTGCATTTTTTTGGACTGTCGGAAAGCCTTTGACACAGTACCCCATTAAATGTATGCTTTTTGGGGGTTTGGTAAAGGTAAATAAGTGAAGCTTTTTGGGAGACTTGTGAGTAAATAATTATGGAAAACTTAGTAGACTTGACTAGTTGTTTATAATATTTTAAGATGTATATAATTAAAATAAAGTAAATTTTATTAATTTATTTCAGGTTATTATTCGTCCAATATGCCACCTGTAGAGTTCACCTCTGAAAATCCATACTGCCGTTTCAAAGTAGTTTGCTATGCAAAAATTCCCAATTATCGTAATGAAGATGGTATTGTGCAAATTATGATTGGAAGGGGCCTTTCAGAAGTGGAGTAAGTAATTAGTAATCATATATTTTATAATGTTCTAATAATTTTTTCATTGTTAAATATGATTAGGATCTGGGAACATTTAAAAAAGTTTTTTTTTATTCTTCCAGGGCCTACAAACAGGAAGTTATTTCAGCATTGAGTCTATTATTCGGAGGTAATGAAGTTGTTGTTAATGACATTTTCGCTGCTGAAGTACTAAACAAAACGAACTTCAGATTTTACATTCAACAAGTTTTTCCTACTGGTAAAAGAATTTAAAGATTTTAAATCGTTTTCCCTAGTAATAATTAATATCATAAAAGATGATTTCAACACTTCGGGATCTCCTTTTCCTGAACATGTCCGACACTGAGAGTTTAATATATTCCTTCTAGGAGAAATTCAACGTTCATCTGCCACTGACACCTTTAGTCATATGTTAAGAACATCATACAATCCAATTTTTAAGGTAAGCCTAAGTAAGCCTTATTAGTAACTATCTAAAATATTTAATAAAGGTTCTGCAAAAGCACAAACATTAACTGACAAATTATCATATGCTTAAACCAATCTATTTGATGGGGGGCATTGTTAATTGAATGTCTTGACAGACAGACAGGTAGATAGCTAGACAGAGACAAAAATGCCTACTTTTTCTGTTTCAGAATTTGTTTATTGAACAGATTATTCCAATGTTGACTTTAACTGAACAACAAATGAAGACATATCTTGATACACCACAAAGAGGTAAATTATTTTTTTATTTTAAATTGGGTGTTTCACAGCATGGTGCATGGTTAGGATCAAAATAATATGATATGACCAATCAATCTACTTATCGTGACATAATG
>WNGS01026740.1:29639-45310 GCA_020271785.1 Procambarus virginalis | reverse complement strand
TCATTATCTGATATATATATATGTATGTTATTGCATCGAATGCTGATTTGCTATTGTGGTTATAGGTATATATAATGTATGCATTTCTTGATGGTAGTGTAACATATATTGTAAGACTTAATCTACCTGAGGAGGTTGATAATATTAGGTAATACCAAGAATAGAATACCACTTGCAAGCTGATGATAGAGTTCTGATGGTGTTGGAGTGCACCCTGATTATAATAGTAAGAGTATAGGATTCATCATTTATTATGTATATGTATGCGTGTATTGTATGTTCTTCGTCCAGTAAATGTACCCAATTTGCTGGTGTTGCATTGTCCCGTGAGGCTTCCCAGGAAATAGTAAAGGAGAGAGAGTAGAGCAAGAAACAGGAACCACTGCTGTGGACAGGGTAAACAGAAGTCTAGTAAGATAAAGGAGGATTGAGGAGGTCATATTCCATAAGGAGAGAGTGGGAGTCACAGTGGCTTCAGTGGGTGGTGTGCACGTGACAACAAGGCTGCATGTTGGAGCCGCTCCCCTAAACGTGTGACGTTGACCCCCCTCCAAGAGCCGAAGTGCCTAGTGTGACTCCTAGTGAAATATGAGCATTTGTCGAGTTGTGGGTTGGGTGGTCCGTCGAGCGGTAACACCACCAAATCCACACCGCAACAATAGGAATGTATGAAAGCAAATTAGCTGAACAAAAGGGCATGGAGGACTTCGTAATAACAGAACACCAAAAAGTATAGAGAGATACCAGAGAACCAGGAACGAGTATGTTAGTGAGAAGAGCAGCTGAGAAAAGGTATGAAATGATATAGCTAATAAAGCCAAGACCGAACCAAAGCTACTACACAGTCACATCAGGAGAAGACAACAGTGAAGGAACAGGTGATGAAACTTAGGGTGGGCGAGGACAGGTACACAGAGAATGACAAAGAGGTGTGTGAAGAACTCAACAAAAGGTTCCAGGAGGTCTTTACAATAGAACAGGAGAAGTCACGGCGCTAGGAGACGTGGCAGGAAACCAGGTGACCTTGGAAAGGCTCGAAATTACAAGAGATGAGGTCTAGAAGCACCGATTGGAGCTGGATGTGAGAAAAGCTGTTGGGCCGGACGGAATCTCACCATGGGTTTTGAAAGAGTGTGCAGGAGCACTTTGCTTGCCACTCTCCATAGTGTATAGTAGGTCACTGGAAACGGGAGACCTACCAGAAATATGGAAGACTGCTAATGTAGTACCATTATACAAAAAGGGTGACAGACAAGAGGCACTGAACTACAGGGCAGTGTCCTTAACTTGTTTACCATGCAAGGTGATGGAGAAGATTGTGAAAAAAAACCTAGTAACACATCTGGAGAGATGAGACTTCGTGACAACCCATCAACATGGGTTCAGGGAGGGTAAATCTTGCCTTACAGGCTTGATAGAATTCTACGATCAGGTGACAAAGATTAAACAAGAAAGAGAAGGATGGGCGGACTGCATTTTTTTGGACTGTCGGAAAGCCTTTGACACAGTACCCCATAAAAGGTTGATGCATAAGCTGGAGAAACAGGCAGGAGTAACTGGTAGGGCGCTCCAGTGGATAAGGGAGTACCTAAGCAATAGGAAGCAGAGAGTTACAGTGAGGGGTGAGACCTCAAAATGGCGTGAAGTCACCAGTGGAGACCCACAGGGCTCTGTGCTTGGACCACACCACTACACCATACCACTAAACAACGCCTTACACCACACCACTACACCACACTACCACACAATGCCGTACACCATGCCACTACACCACACCACTACACCTCGCAACTACAACATGCCGCTACACTACGCCTTACACCACATCCCTACAATATACCAATACACCCCACCACTACACCATGCCTTACACCATGCCTTGCACCACATCACTACACTCTGTCTTACAACATGCCACTACACCAAGCTTTACATCATGCCACTACACTCCGCCTTACTCCATGCCACTAAGTAACGCTACAGCACTTCGCCACTAAATCACGCTACTTCACCTTGCCACTAAATCACGCCTCACACCAAGCCTAACACCACGCCTCACACCAAGCCTAACACCACGGCACTACATCATGCCTTACACCACGCCACTACACCATGCTACTACATTATGCCACTTCACCATGCCTTACACCACACCACTACACCACACTACTACATCACGTCACTACGCCATGCCACTACACCATGTAACTACACAATGCCACTACACCACGTAACTACACAATGCCACTATATGCCTTACACAATGCCACTACACAATGCCTCATACAATGCCACAACACTATGCTTTACATCACGCCACTACACCACACTTTACACGACGCCATAACACCACACCACTACACCACACCTTACACCACGTCACTACACCACGTCTTACACCTTACCACTACACCATGCCTTACATCTTACCACTACACTACACCTTACACCACACCACTACACTACACCTTACACCATGCCACTACAACATGCCTTGCCCCATGCCACTGCACCATGCCTTACACCACGCCACTAAACTTCGCCTTACACCACGCCTTGCATAACACCACTACACCACGCCTTACATAACACAACTACACTACTCCATTACACCAAGCCTTACACCACCCCACTAAACTCCACCACACTTGATGCCACTGCACGTCGCAACTACATCACGCCTCACACCATGCCAATACAGCTCGCCTTACAGCACGCCACTACACCATGCCTTACACCACGCCACTTGTTATGAATGAACTAGTGTTTCCTCGGTGAGGGGGCCAATAGCTAATGTCAAGTATTTCCTAAAATAGTGGAGTTAGGTTAGGTCCGTCTCCCTGGGAAGACAATTCCCAGCAAATAATATTTGACCTAAAACGCTGTAGTTTAGAGAGATTACCCTCCTACACTTAAACCAGGGTAAAAGGATACTCTAATATAACCTTAGTTATTATTTATTAACCCCAAGTAAACCCTTCCACTAATACAACAAATACTTTACCAACTCGATCATACATTAAGCCTTTGAATCCACATAGACAGGAGACAAGGATTACAAACAGCAACTAGTGGTAAAGTCTACATTCCTGAAGGGACAGAACTCACACATGTTCACTGTAAACATATGCACACGTGGTCTTTCTTAGCCACTCCAGATTTAACGCTTGGGCTCAGAACACTGGCTTAAGAGGACACAAACTAATGTCTTAAAACTATGGTGGCACAGTAATCAATGGTAAGGTTCATAACTTGGTAAACATAGAATAAGGAGAGAGAACACAGGAGGATGAGAATAGGTAAGGAAACAGCCCACAAGATCATATGACCTATCAGTTCGAGAACACAGCAGAGAAGACCAAAAAAGCTCTCTAGCAACCCCATGATCGCTACCTTAAGGATACTCAACTGATCATACAGTAACAATCATCACAATTCTTCCAAGACCACTCATTTACTTGATACTTTAACAGTTCTAAGAATAACTAACATCTAGCTTTATATTATATAATTATTCAAGTAACACAGAGTCTGCCCACTATGTGAGCAACAAGGTTATTTATACGTCTGGCAGGGAAGACGGGGGAACATAAACACACGCAGGATACAGGTACCTTGAATATAAGTTAACTGTTAATTAAATAACACTCTTACATAACCCAACCTATTAATTGTTCTAATATTTACTTAATCAAGAACCCACACAAAATCCCTCAGTCAGGGCCTATCACTACCAAAATACATGAGTGACTGATCCCTGCAAGAATATATACGAAACTTATCTGTCCCATGGTTTCATGGCAGAGCCAATCAAGAACAATACACCACGCCAATACACTCCGCCTTTCTCCATGCCACTAAATCACGCCACTACACCACGCCACTATACAAGACCTAACGCCAGGCTACCACACCATGCCTTACACCACACCACTAGACCACATCTTATACCACGCCACTACACTTTGCCTTACACCATGCCACTACACGCCTTACACTAAGCCACTACACCATACCTCACACCACGCTGCTACACCACACCTTACACCATGCCACTACACCATGCCATTACACCTCACCACTACATCACACCTCACACCACGCCAGTACAACACTTCTTACACATCGCCACAGGATCATGACACTACATCATGCCACTACACCACGCCTTACACCACGCCACTACACCACGTAACTACACCAAGCCTTACATTATGTAACTACAACACGCCATTACACAACGCCTTACACCACACCACTACACCATGCCACTACATCACGCCACTACACCACACCATTACACCATGCTACTACACCATGCCACTACTCCATTACTCCATGCCACTACACTATGCTACTACATCACACCACTATGCCACTCCACTAAACCACGCCTCACAACAAGCCACTACACCACGCCTTCCACCATGCTACTACACCCTGTCACTACGCCACTCCTTAAATCATGCCACAACTCCACGATACTACACGCCTTACACTATGCCACTACTCCATGCCTCACACCATGCTGCACCTTACACCATTCCACTACACCACCCCACTACACCACCCTACTACACCACACCACCACATCTCACCACTACATCAAACCTCACACCACACCATTACAACATGTCTTACACATCACTACTACATCATGCCACTACACCACGTAACTTCTCCAAGCCACTACACCACGCCTTACACCACACCACTACACTACGCCACTATGCCATGCCACTACACCATAATAAAACACCATGGCACTACTCCACGCTACTATACGCCACCACTCTAGCAACGATACCACGCTACTACAATTCGCTTCTTCATCAAGCTACTACACCATGCCAATACACCACACAACTACACCATGCCACTACACCATTACACCACGCCTCTACACCGTGCCATGCCACTAAACACTAAGGTTATTAATTGATTGGAAAATTGTAGGATATTATGTACCTTACTGTGTATTATCACTGGCAATAATGTCTATTTAAGAAGTATATGCAAGGGTACACTGTTACTGCCTTCGCCCCAAGTGATGAGGTGAGTAGTTCTGTATGTGAGAATATATTACAACAGCCTGTTGCCTGTATAATGACGTGTGCATGCGAGTGTGTTACTGGAGCCTTTTACATGCACCATGAAGTGCATTTTGTGTGTATAATATTTTACCGATTCCCTAACTCGACATGGACAATGTTATTTCAGATGGTGATCATTCCATATTTTCAATTTTTCACAGCTCGAGTGGAATAAAAGGAGTTCTAGGGCAAATCAGCAATAACACTAAAAGCACATATACATCCAAGGCTCTCCCAATCTACTCCTTGTTGCTGGCACTCAACGTGACACAAATTGATTTCTTCTCCCTCGACGTTGAAGGATTTGAGTTGAAGGTGAGGTTAACATAGACATAATGAAACCGTAACATACACAAATATTGCATTAGTTGGTCACAAAACTTTTGTATTTAGAAGTATATTGCGATAAACAATAAATTATCATTGTCATAATAAAACTATTATATTATAATTATTAGAGTAAAGTATGAGAGTAATTGAAAATGATGAGTCACAATAACGTGGGTGAAAATATGATGACCAAACCGCTCATCAGAAGATGAAGAAACGACGACGTTTCGGTCCGTCCTGGATCATTATCAAGTCGTGTATTAGGGAGTGGGGATTGATTCACTGATGAAAATTAAACCTTCCAAGAGGTGGAACAGGCATTAAGCCCGTAAGTGTTAGATTTTTTGGAGTAAATGTGATCTTTAGTCGTGTAAGGATATACTGTGTGCTGAGCTCGCCATTAAATCGCCAATCCTTTTTATGTGGCTGCTATCGCGGGGAAGAATACTGCTTTACAGTATTTATGAGGGGTGTCCAGCTGATGGACACCTTTTATGGCTAGAAGATTGGCAGTGTTGATGGCTTCAGGGTGGTTACTGCAAGATTCAGAGACTTTTAAAGCTCTTCTAAGATCCTTGGATGCTTCACATAACAGGAGATAGTGAAGTAGTGGCTTTTCTGTGATTGTTTGGCAAAAGATGTATTCCCACTCTCTGAGTTCACTAATTTCTCAGCAGCATCTGTAACCTAGACGTAGTTTAGGTTACGAACTGCATTTTCCTGTGGATTTCTTTCGTGATTTTTAGCCTATCTAACTTGGTGGCTTGAAGATACCTTCTGTTATTCTCATTTGTCGATGCTCTTTTTTTCAGATGTGCAAGTTTGTTGGTCATGGTGTTTTTTATGTAGTCTAGGATGAGCTGGATTATTATGTGGATCACTAGATGACCTGTTATCAATTTAGCAGTTTCATCAGCTTTCTCGTCTAATGGGATTCCAGTATGGGATGGGATCCAGTTTAGGATTATGTTGAGTCGTTTGCCTTTAGCTACTTCTCCAAGATACAAAATTGTGGTAATTATTTCCACGTTGCTTTCCACTGATTCTTCCGCTCTATTAAACAAACTCTAATTCTAGCCATTCAACTCTTCCTCGTTCCCTCAAGGTTTCCTCAAGTACCGTACCAGACTCAGTCGTACTCGTTGCCCTACCTCTCCTGGAGTGCTAATAAGCATCTCTTTGCACATACTATCTCTTCTCACTTTTCGACCATCATTCCTCTTCACTGTTTCTCCTTCACGTTTTTCGTGAAATATGACCACTTCTGATATCTCACAACTCAACTTCCTCTTTCCTAAACTTCTGTTCATGTGGATAACTCTTCACTCTACTCTTGTATTCAATCTCTCCACATTATTTTTCACACCTGTTCAACATGGTTACTTCCACTTCGTGGTTCTCCTCAACCATGCTTATCGGAGGTTTCACTTCCTCCAGTACCTTTTATGTGCCTTACATACTTCCCAAGGGAGTTCCACCTCTATTTTCTCCTCTAACTTACTCTTATTCTTCACGTTAACACAAGCTGTAAGCTCAAGATAAGGACTCCTTCCTTCGACATCCTCTTCAGTCACCTCCTCCCCTCTTATCTTTTAGCCCCTCCACAGGGTTACTTCATCCACCTGTGTGGGCATCGTATATATGTCGATGAATGTTTCTGTTGTACCCTCTCAGGCTCGTGGGGTGGGCGACCAAGCCCCGAGCCGGCCTGTATTGGAAGACGCGGCTCTGTAGCTCAAGCTGCGTTGGGCCCCGACCTTGCTCCTCCTTTGACCATCCTGACTTCTTCCCCCAGCTCCCCTCCCTCCTCTGTGGTTGGGTCGAGCCTCCAGCCCCCAGTGGTGACCACTTCGTCCCCTGGTGCGGCTAAGTCTCTCGTTGTGACTACTGCGCCTTTTGTCCCCTCTCTGGGGGTTCTCAACGCCGTTCGCGCCCCGGCCGCACTAGCTCCATTCCTTCCCGTACTGACGCGTATCAGGCCTTGTTTGGTCCCGCTTCCTGGGCCAAATACTTTGATCTCCTCCCTCTTGATTCTGCGCCTCCTGACGATTTCTCCCTCCATCGGCATCTTGTTGATTTCATGGATGCGTCCGTTACCTTCAACCCCACTCGTCTCGGTACACGTGTTGTTTCTGCTCCTTCTCAGGATGCAGCTTCCCGCTTGGCTGCCTTATCTTGCCTTGGCGAGATCCCTGTTCGGGTCTCCAAGAACGTTCGGATGAATGCCAGTGTTGGCACTATTCTCCTCCCGCTCCATGTTGCAACCAGTGTTCGGAATCTGTAGGATTGCCACGATGATATTCGGCATATCCTTGATGCCCAAGGCCATTCTGTCCTCCAGGTTGACTCGTTTACTCGTCCCCCTCGTGGTCGTCGCCGTCAGCCCCTTCGTGTTGTGAAGATCACCTTTGATGGTAGGACCCTTCCATCCTCTGTCATTCTTGCTGGTGCCAGGTGCTCTGTCCAGGAGTATATTCCTTCTCCCCGGCTTTGTAACAATGCTGGAGGTTGGGCATGGTGCCATCCGCTGCTCTGGGACTGTCTCTCTCTGTCCTTTGTGTGGGGTGAAGGTCACTCTAAGTCGGAGTGCACTTCTCCCCAAGCTCGCTGCCTCAACTGTGGTGAGGCCCATCCTACCTTCTCCGTGCCTGTATCCATTACAAGCTTGAGGCAGCCGTCCTCAACTTGAAGCACCGGGAGCGTTTATCTTTTCCTGAGGCGAGGCGCCAGGTTCGCCGGCTCCCGCCTTATGCTAACGTCTCTTATGCTCGCGTGTTGCGCTCTTCCTCTCCTCGTCCTTCCCTTCTTCCTCAGACTCACAACCGTTTCCGGGCCTTGGACCCTGATACGCCCACTGCCCCCTCCTCTGTTCCTTTGAGTTCTGTCCCGAAGGGTCCCCCTCCTGGTCCCTGTCTGGGGTTCCCCTTCTTTCTACCCGGTCTGTCGTGTCTCCTGTGTCTTCTTCCTCGTCTCCCTCCGATCCTCCTTCCCTTCTTTTCCTCCATCTATTGACTCTCCCGCCGCCTGTCGGTGCAGGCGGATGTCCATCGCTCTCCTAACGGCCGTCGTGTGTGCTCTCGTTCAGCTTCTCCTGTTGAGACACTGGAATCCGTTGCCCGGTACGTTGTTGCTGGGACACCGGTCTCTTTAAGTCAGAAGCGTAAGCCTGGCCCCTCTCCTTCCTCCCGGCGGGTAAGAAGGCTTCGCTTTCTTCCTCAGCCCCTCCTTCTGGCTCTGTTGCTCCTTCCCCTCCCATTTCAGTGATTGCGCCCCCTGTTCCTGCTATGGAGGTTCTTTGGCCCCTGCTTCCCTTTCGGTTGCTGCTCTTGCTGAGGTGCGCTCCCTCTTTCTACTCCTCTTCCTGCTGCTGTCCTTGACTGCTCCTCTCCGTTGTCTCCTCTCCTCCTCCGGACCCCGCCCGCCCACCCTGGTCTGTTCTCCCGCTTCTTTCCCTCCGTCTTTGCTCAGTTTACCCATGCCCCTAACCCTGACTTGCTGACCCTGATCTCTTCTTCTGTCTTCTCCGACCTCCCTGATATTCTTTAACGTGCTGTGTTGCTCTTTCGCCTTTGTTTCTTCCTTGTTCTCTGTTGTTGTCCTTTCTCTTCTCGTCGATGTCTATTCTTCAATGGAACGTTCGAGGTTATTACGCCAATTTCCTCGAACTCCAACTTCTGATTTCGCGGTTTTCGCCCCTTTGTGTCTGTCTCCAGGAGCCGATGCTTGGTGCTCGTCCTGGTCGTTTTCGTGGCTATTCCTTTCTCCCCCCCCCCCAGCCATTGCTGGGGCTCCTAATTCTTCTGCTCTCTTGATTCGCGCTGATGTTCCCTTTGTTCCTTTACTTTTTCCTTTGCCTCTCCATTGTTCTGCTGCTCGTATCTTTGTGGGGAAATGGTACACAGTTTGTTCCATTTATCTCCCCCCGAGTGTCCCGCTTTCTCTTCCTGATTTGAAACACCTCTTGGACTCCTTGCCGGAGCCTGTGCTCCTGCTGGGTGACTTCAATTGTCGTCATTCTCTTTGGGGTGACGTTCTGACGAATACCCGGGGTCGCCTTCTTGAGCCGTTTCTCCTCTTCTTCCCTGTCTCTTCTGAATTCTGGTGAGCCCACTCATTTGGACTCTCGGACTCGCACCCTTTCCTGTCTTGATCTTTCTCTCTGCTCTTCTTCTCTTTACTTAGATTTCACGTGGCAGGTTCTTGATGACCTCCATGGCAGTGATCATTTCCCTATCCTTGTTTCCTTTTTCTCTTTTCGCCCTTCCCTCTCTTTTCTAGGTGGCAGTTTGCTAAAGCGGACTGGAACCTATTTACCCTCAGTGCTGCTCTCTCTGACCTCTCCCTTCTGCCTCTCCCTCGCGCTCTCCTCCTTTTTCATGACACTGTCTTCGACGCTGCCCTCCGCTCTATTCCTCGCTCTTCCTCTCGGGGTCCACGGAAGTGCGTTCCCTGGTGGAATGCGGACTGTGCTCGGGCTGTTCGCTGTAAGCGTGCAGCCTGGAAGAGGCACCGCCGTCGGCAGACGACCGATTCTTTTTCTTTCGGAAAGCGAGTGCGGTGGCCCGTAGGGCCATCCGTACGGCTAAACGTGAATGTTGGGCTTCTTATGTCTCCACAATTACGTCCGAAACTCCCTGCCACAGATCTGGAAGCGTATCCGCAAGATAGCGGGTAAGTTCGTTCCCGATGTTTCCCCGGTCCTTCACCTCCGTGGTACTCTTGTGGCGGACCCGTTGCAGGTTGCTACCGAACTGGGTTCTCACTTTTCTTCTGTTAGCTCTGGTCTTCATCTTCCCCAATCTTTCCTTCTTCGTAAACCTGTCCTTGAGTCTCGTCCTTTAGATTTCTGCACTCGTCTTCGACTTTCCTATAACGATCCCTTCTCTCTCTCTGAACTTCGTTCTGCCCTGGCCCTCTGCGGTTCTACGGCGGCGGGCTCCGATGGTATTCATTATGAGATGCTTCGCCATCTCCCTCCGTGCACGTCTCAGTATTTACTGAGTCTGTATAATCGGATCTGGGAGTCGTCGTCAGTCCCTGAGGACTGGCTCGATGCCGTTGTCCTCCCTGTTCGCAAACCAGGGTCTCTGGGTACTTCCCCTAAGGACTTTCGCCCTATTGCCCTCACAAGTTGTGTGTCTGCAAACTCTTTGAACGTATGGTTAACGTTCGTCTGATGTGGTTCCTGGAACACCATCACCTCCTCTCCCCTTCTCAATTTGGTTTCCGCAAGTGCCGCAGCACGACAGATGTCCTGGTGAACTTGGAGGTCTATATTCGTACTGCTTTTGCTGCGAGGACCTCCGTTGTTGCCGTCCTTTTTGACCTGGAAAGGCTTACGACACCACTTGGCGATATCATATTCTATCCCAGCTTCATTCTTTTGGCCTTCGTGGTCATCTCCCTCTCTTTCTCCCCGCAGCTNTTTCACTTCGGAAACTTCTCATCTGTTCATAATTCCCCTTGCGGTGTGCCAGCCTTTGATTCCTAGTTCTTTTTGGGGGAGATAATTCCTAGCTCTACCAGGTACTCAAAGTTCAATACACTGTGGTCACTCATTCCAAGGGCGCTTCCATCCTAACTTCCCTTATATCCCACTCATTTAGGGTAATATCAAATCAAGCATTGCTGGTTCATCTTCTCCTCTCATTCTTGTTGGATCCTTGACGTGCTGGCTTAGAAAGTTTCTTGTTGCCATTAGTTTACTAACTACTTTTTTTCCACACCACATACACATCAGAAGTAGCCCGTGACAGCTGACTAACTCCCAGGTACCTGTTTACTGCTAGGCATTCAGGGTGAATTCAGGGCATTCAGGGTGAAAGAAACGTTGCCCATTTGTTTCTGCCTGGTGCAGGAATCGAACCCACACCACAAAATTACGAGTCCTGGCATTATCCACCATGCCCTCCCCTGTTGTGTGTGTGTGTGTGTGTGTGTGTGTGTGTGTGTGTGTGTGTGTGTGGTGTGTGTGTGTGTGTGTGTGTGTGTGTGTGTGTGTTGTGTGTGTTGTGTGTGTGTGTACTTACCTATTGTACTTACCTAGTTGTGCTTGCAGGGTTGAGCTCTTGCTCTCTGATCCTGCCTCTCAACTGTCAGTCATCTAAAATACAGGTTCCTGAGCCTATTGGGCTCTATCATATCATTACTTGATGCTGTGTATGGAGCCAGCATCCACCACATCACTTCCTAATGCATTCCATCTGTCTACTACTCTGACACTGAAAAAATTCTTTCTAACGTCTCTTTGGCTAATTTGGGCACTAAATTTAATCCTGTGTCCACCAGTGTGTGTGCCCCTTGTGTTAAATTGTCTGTCTTTATCTACCCTATAAATTACTCGGGGAATCTTGTATGTGGTGATCATGTCCCTCTAACTCTTCTGTTTCCTGTGACGTGAGGTTTAATTCGTGTAGTCTCTCCTCGTAGCTCATACCCTCAGTTTGGGTACTAGTCTGGTGGCAAACCTTTAAACCTTTTCAAGTTTAGTCTTATGCTTGACTAGATATGGCTTCCATGTTGGAGCCGCATACTCCAGGATTGGTCTGACATATGTGGTATACAAAGTTCTGAAAGATTCCTTACACAAGTTTCTAAAGCCCGTTCTTATGTTAGCCAACCTGGCATATGCCGCTGATGTTATCCTCTTGATAAGCGCTTCAGGGGACAGGCCTGGCGTGATATTAACCCCCAGATCTTTCTCACTCTCTGACTCTTGAAGTATTTCATCTCCCAAATGATACCTTGTATATGGTCTCCTGCTCCCTACACCTATCTTCATTACATTACATTTGCTTGGGGTTCAACACTACAACCATTCCTGCAGCTTGTCCAGGTCTTCTTGAAGCCTCAAGCTGTCCTACTCTGTCTTAATCCTTCTCATAATTTTGCGTCGTCTGCAAACATTGAGAGGAATGAGTCTATACCTTCTGGGAGATCATTTACGTATATCAGAAACAGGATAGGTCCGAGTACAGAGCCCTGTCGGACTCAACTGGTGACTTCACGCCAATCTGAGGTCTCACCCCTTTCTGTAACTCTCTGCTTCCTATTACTTAGGTACTCCTTATCCACTGGAGCGCCCTACCAGTTACTCCTGTCGGTTTCTCAAACTTATGCATCAGCCTTTTATGAGGAACTGTGTCAAAGGCTTTCCGACAGTCCAATAAAATGCAGTCCGCCCATCCTTCTCTTTCTTGCTTAATCTCTTTGGTCCATCTTGCATACCATGCAAGCTGATGGAGAAGATTGTGCGAAAAAAACTGGTGGAGCATCTGGAGCGAAGGAACTTTGTAACACAGAATCACATGGGTTCAGGGATAGCAGGTCCTGCCTCACAGGGTTACTTGAATTCTACGACCAGGCAACAAAAATAAGGCAAGAAAGAGAAGGGGGGCAGACTGCATATTTTTGGATTGTCAGAAAGCCTTTGATACAGTGCCACACAAGAGGCTAGTGCGAAAGTTGGAGATGCAGGCTGGAGTGAAAGGGAAGGTACTCCGGTGGATAGAGGAGTACCTAAGCAACAGGAGACAACGAGTCTGTGTGAGGGGTGAGGTCTCAGATTGGCGAGACGTTACAAGTGGAGTCCCGCTGGGGTCAGTCCTTGGACCTATACTGTTTCTGGTATATGTAAATGATCTCCCAGAGGGTATAGATTCGTTCCTCTCAATGTTTGCTGACGATGCAAAATTATGAGGATTGAAACAGAGGATGATAGTAGGAGGCTACAAGATGACCTAGACAGACTGAGCGAATGGTCCAGCAAATGGCTGTTGAAGTTCAACCCAGTAAATGCAAAGTAATGAAACTAGGCAGTGGAAACAGGAGGCCAGACACAGGATACAGAATAGGAGATGAAGTACTTAATGAACAGACAGAGAGAAGATCTAGGAGTTGATATCACACCAAACCTGTCTCCTGAAGCCCACATAAAGAGAATAACGTCTGCGGCATATGCGAGGCTGGCTAACATCAGAACGGCGTTCAGGAACCTGTGTAAGGAATCATTCAGAATCTTGTACACAACATATGTAAGACCAATCCTGGAGTATGCGGCCCCAGCGTGGAGCCCGTACCTTGTCAAGCACAAGACGAAGCTGAAAAAACAAAGGTATGCTACTAGACTAGTCCCAGAACTAAGAGGCATGAGTTATGAGGAAAGGCTGCGGGAAATGCACCTTACGACACTGGAAGACAGAAGAGTAAGGGGAGACATGATCACAACCTACAAAATCCTCCGGGAATCGACCAGGTAAACAGGATGAACTATTCAACATTGGAGGGACGCGAACAAGGGGACACAGGTGGAAGTGAGTACCCAAATGAGCCACAGAGACATTAGAAGAACTTTTTCAGTGTCAGAGTAGTTGTAAAATGGAATGCACTAGGAAGTGATGTGGTGGAGGCTGACTCCATACACAGTTTCAAATGTAGATATGATAGAGCCCAGTAGGCTCAGGAATCTGTACACCAGTTGATTGACGGTTGAGAGGCGGGACCAAAGAGCCAGAGCTTAACCCCCGCAAGCACAATTAGGTGAGTACAATTAGGTGAGTACACACACACTTCCAGAGTGCTGGGAAGACGGACACCACGAGCATATCTCTCATCCTGTAACTACACTTAGGTAATTACACACACACATACACACCCACACACACACACACACACACACCCGCACGCATTCACACAATGTATTGAAAGAGTGTGCAGGAGCACTTTGCTTACCACTCTCCATAGTGTATAGTAAGTCACTGGAAACGAGGGACCTACCAGAAATATGAAGACTGCTAATGTAGCACCAATATACAAAAAGGGTGACAGACAAGAGGCACTGAACTACAGGCCAGTGTCCTTAACTTGTATACCATGCAAGTGATGGAAAAGATTGTGAGAAAAAACCTAGTAACACATCTGGAGAGAAGAGACTTCGTGACAACCATCAACATGGGTTCAGGAGGGTAAATCTTGCCCTACAGGCTTGATAGAATTCTACGATCAGGTGACAAAATTAAGCAAGAAAGAGAAGGGTGGGCGGTCTGCATTTTTTTGGACTGTCGGACAGCCTTTGACACAGTACCCCATTAAATGTATGCTTTTTGGGGGTTTGGTAAAGGTAAATAAGTGAAGCTTTTTGGAGACTTTGTGAGTAAATAATTATGGAAAACTTAGTAGACTTGACTAGTTGTTTATAATATTTTAAGATGTATATAATTAAAATAAAGTATAAAATTTATTAATTTATTTCAGGTTATTATTCGTCCAATATGCCACCTGTAGAGTTCACCTCTGAAAATCCATACTGCCGTTTCAAAGTAGTTTGCTATGCAAAATTCCCAATTATCGTAATGAAGATGGTATTGTGCAAATTATGATTGGAAGGGGCCTTTCAGAAGTGGAGTAAGTAATTAGTATCATATATTTTATAATGTTCTAATAATTTTTTTTCATTGTTAAATATGATTAGGATCTGGGAACATTTAAAAAAGTTTTTTTTTTATCTTCCAGGGCCTACAAACAGGAAGTTATTTCAGCATTGAGTCTATTATTCGGAGGTAATGAAGTTGTTGTTAATGACATTTTCGGCTGCTGAAGTACTAAACAAAACGAACTTCAGATTTTACATTCAACAAGTTTTTCCTACTGGTAAAAGAATTAAAGATTTTAAATCGTTTTTCCTAGTAATAATAATTAATATCATAAAAGATGATTTCAACACTCTTGGGATCTCCGTTTTCCTGAACATGTCCGACACTGAGATTTTAATATATATTCCTTCTAGGAGAAATTCATCAACGTTCATCTGCCACTGACACCTTTAGTCATATGTTAAGAACATCATACAATCCAATTTTTAAGGTAAGCCTAAGTAAGCCTTATTAGTAACTATCTAAAATATTTAATAAAGTTCTGCAAAAGCACAACATTAACTGAACTGACAATTATCATATGCTTAAACCAATCTATTTGATGGGGGGCATTGTTAATTGAATGTCTTGACAGACAGACAGGTAGATAGCTAGACAGAGACAAAAATGCCTACTTTTTTCTGTTTCAGAATTTGTTTTATTGAACAGATTATTCCAATGTTGACTTTAACTGAACAACAAATGAAGACATATCTTGATACACCACAAAGAGTGTAAATTATTTTTTTATTTTAAATTGGGTGTTTCAGCATGGTGCATGGTTAGGATCAAAATAATATGATATGACCAATCAATCTACTTATCGTGACATAATGAA
>WNGS01026738.1:0-10172 GCA_020271785.1 Procambarus virginalis | reverse complement strand
CCTAATCACCTAACCAGTCCCAAGCACGGTATAATTGGACCAGGGAGCAAACCGTTGCCTTCGAACAACTCAAATTCCTCCTCTGTTCTAATCCTATTCTCGCCTCACCAGATATCAAGAAGCCTTTCATCCTCCATGTCGACACCAGTGGTACCGGCATCGGAAGTGTCTTAATGCAGCAGCGAGGCGAGGAGGTTCTACCTGTCAGCTACTACAGTTGCAAGTTGAAGCCTCATCAGAAAAACTACAGTACTATAGAGAAGGAACTCCTCTCCATCGTCCTGAGCTTACAACACTTTGCACCATATCTGCACGGTGCTAGGTCCACTACCATCTATTCGGATCACAACCCTCTGAGATTTCTACATCAAGCCCAATTTAATAACCAATGTCTGCTGCGATGGGCTTTATATCTTCAAGGCTTCAATTTAAAGATCTGCTACATCAAGGGGCCTGATAACATCATCGCTGACGCCCTCTCCAGAGTGCATGAGGTAGAGGCAGCTCCACCTCCCACTCTACCTTCCGTGAACGTGACTCTACCAGAACCGCAGGCTTCGGGGGAGAGTTGTGACGATAATCTCTTATCAGAGATTTAGCCTGCTATTTCCTTCCTTCATCCCGTTCTCTACAATATGCAAGATACGTTTTATAGTGGCTTAACGTATATATCAAGACAGCCACACGCACCTGCAACTCCCTCCTTCCCCCCACTTCTGCACACCTGGTCGACCTGCCAACTGCTGCTCCCAGCCAAACTATCGACTTGTGGCCGTCCTGTGTTCTCATTGGCCGCTAACCAACACACCACTCCTGCTCCACGCCAATCACATTCCTCGCCAGTCAATGTTGGAGTCCCTAGCAGCCCTACCAGCCAGAATATATCTTGTGCTCTTGCTGTGAACACCTAGGTTGACTCACCTGGTGTGATCAAATAGAGGTTTATAGCTAGCGCATATATTCCCAGCACTAATATTATTTTACTTGTTATTTCATGTCACTTCTCCTCCCTTTAACGTAATTCAGTTTTATGTTCAGTTATTTTTCCACTTGTTGTTCTGCTCCATTAAGCCAAGATTTTGCCTTTATTTCAATTTGTTTCTTAGTGTTATTAAAGAGCATTGTTTATTATTGTGTTTTATGTCTCTTCCCTTACCTTACCACAGATTATCCAACACGCAGTCATTCTTTTTTTTTCTTTTTTTTTACTTTTGTTTTTTTATATGTGGCCTGGCCTTAACATCTGCCAGTGGAAGACTGCCGACCACCATACTCCACTACTTTACCGTCACAATATATATATATATATATAATATATATATATATCTTGAGGTTATCTTGAGATGATTTCGGGGCTTTTTAGTGTCCCCGCGGCCCGGTCCTCGACCAGGCCTCCACCCCCAGGATGCACCGCGTGACAGCTGACTAACACCCAGGTACCTGATTACTGCTAGGTAACAGGGGCATTGGGTGAAAGAAACTCTGCCCATTGTTTCTCGCCGGCGCCCAGAATCGAACCCGGGACCACAGGATCTCAAGTCCAGCGTGCTGTCCGCTCGGCCGACCGGCTCCCTCGACCGGGGTCAGCAAACCGTTGAGTCGCTTTGCCAGTCTGTACGTGGGTGTGGGTATCTGGCTGATGATTGGCCGAAGTGGGTTTCTGGCTTGTGTGTCTTGACATTTCCATACGCATATCCAGGTTTGTATTCCCCAATATCTTTGGCAGGTGGAGTCCGGATTTCTTTGCGTTCACAGTTTCAATTAATCTGTTAACCTTTGTTTTCAATTCAGCTGTAGTGTCCTTCGTTTCCCTTTGGAATTTAGTTTCGTTAGAGAGTATGAGGTTCATTTTTGCCAGATATTCATCTTTTTGAAGAATGACGTATATTGGCGACTTGTCACCTGTTCTGATGACTATCTCCTTGTTCTCACGAAGGCTCTTAGCTGCCGCTTTGGTCTCGGGGGACAGTATGGTGCTCCTGTAGTTGCCTAGAATCTTTCTCCTTCTGCAATAAGTTCTGCTTGCAAGGTGTCTTTAGTGGTGACCTTCTTTTGTGTCTCGAGGTCGAATATGTCGTCCAACAGGATCTCCAACTCCACTTTCTGGGCCATCACACTTGGTCTGGACATAACGTGACAGTTTACACCCAGATTTATAAGAGTGACTTGGTTCTCAGTGAGGTTGATTCCAGCAAGGTTCAGGAAGCCGTCTCATGGTCGTGAAATCGCCAAAGGTCCTTCATATAATGTTGTTTACTAACAACATTATTAGTACATTAACATTGGTACAACATAATTTTATCAAATCACCTCATTCTTTGTGGCACACGTGAGGAACACAAATGCGAATATGCCTGAACGATCTCCAGGCATATATGCAACTGAAAACTAAGATTGAGGTGATTTGATAAAATACCATGCCCAAGGTTACGAACCGAGTGCCGGCGGGGGGATGGAAATAGCCTCGGCTACCATCCTCTTTTGTCCGGTCGCGTTGGTCGAGTGGTTAAGGATCCTGTACATCAGATGCATTGCTTCTGGCAGTATGGGCTTGAGTCACTTCTGGGGTGTGAGTTTTCAGTTGCATATATGCGTGGAAACCGTTCAGGCTTGTTCGTATTTGTGTTCTTCACATGTGCCCCAAAGAATGAGTTGATTTGATGAAATACCATGCCCAAGAACGCAGGCCGAGAAGTGCGTTCTGGCTGCTAGGCACGACATATATATATATATGTTTGTTTATATTAATTATATACATATATATATATATATATATATATATATATATATATATATATATATATATATATATATATATATGTCTCTATATTTTAAGCTTGGAACACAAGTGACCAAGAAAATTGAAGAGGGCAACACAGTAGGGGCAAATAGGTTACTTACCAGTGAAGAAACAATCGCCCCTAGAGATACAGCAACTGCCGACTCACTGAGAGAGAAGCACCCTCCCAGAGAACCATGGGAACCCACTGCTCGGGACACAAATGCCCCAGACATGGGACCTCTATTCCTCCAAGCATCAGAGGTATATAAAGCCATCATGTCATTTCCACCAGGCTCAGCAGGGGGATACACTGGAGTAAGACCTCAGCACCTTAAGGAGATGACAAACCCAGTTCTCGGCGAAGTTGCCAAGACACTGCTGTCAGAGATCACGAAGTTTGTCAACGACTGTCTCTCCGGTTTGATCCCAGATACAATTAAACCGTTCTTCTTCGGAGCATCCCTTTGTGCCCTTAAGAAGAAGGATGGTGGAGTCAGACCCATTGCCGTGGGCAACACACTTCGGCGCCTTGTTGCTAGGGCAGCTGTCAGAAAAATCAGCATAGACGCTGCAACGATGCTTCGACCCCATCAACTAGGTTTTGGTGTCCCCCATGGCTGTGAAGCAGCAGCTCATGCAGCACGAGCCTATATCAAGGACCTCCCAGAAAATAAGGCATTAATTAAATTAGACTTTAAAATGCCTTCAACCAGGTAAAAAGGGATATGGTACTGGAAGCAGTTCGAACCAGCTTTCCTTGTCTACTTCCTTTCGTTTCAGCAGGGTACAGTAGGGAATCGACACTGTTGTTTGGGGAACATGAAGTTGTTTCCGCAGAAGGTGTCCAGCAGGGAGACCCACTTGCCCCTTTTCTTTTCTGCGTGGCAGCTAAGGAGGTCACAAGTAGATTGTCCAGCGAATTCAACATCTGGTTCCTGGACGATGGCACCCTGGCAGGGACACAGGAATCCCTGCTAGGAGATCTTCAGCTAGTGAAATCTAGGGGAGAGGAGTTAGGCCTTACACTAAATCCATCAAAGTGTGAAATCATCTCGTCCAACCAACCAATCATAAATGCAGTACAAATCTTATTGCCAGGAGCCCAAGTGATCGCTCCCACCGACAGTGTGCTGCTAGGGGCACCTCTGGGCTCGAACGCCATTGAGGTAGTCCTCGAAGAAAAGCTTAAAGACCTGAGGAGGATGGAGGCGCGAATAGGGGCTTTGGATGTTCATGATGCGTTGTACCTTCTTACAAGGTGCCTGGCCTTGCCCAGACTTACCTATTTCCTCAGGTGTGCCCCTTCTTTTGACAGCCCAAAATTAACGGAATACGATTCACTCCTAAAGACAATAACTATGAAAGTGTTAAACCTCTCCCTGCAAGATGACCAGTGGGACCAAGCAACGCTCCCAGTTAGACTCGGGGGTATAGGTATTCGCAAGGCGACACAGTTTGCATTGCCGGCATTCTTATCCTCGACCAGTGCTATAAGTGAATTAGTGAAGGAAATACTACCAGAATACCTAAGGAACTCCATTGGGATTCGTGATCCCAAATTTGTGGAAGGAGCTGGTCGGTGGGACACACTCGCCAATTCACACACCCGACCAACTTGTCCAAACGACGGTAAACAGGCCAAATGGGATAGCCCCATAGTGGAGAACATCGCCAAAGCATTGCTGGACGTAGCTTCTCAGAAGGACAGAGCGCGTCTCCTAGCTGTGCAAGCCCCCCATGCTGGGGACTTCCTGTTGGCAGTCCCTAATTCCGCCTTGGGCACCCGCCTGGATCATCGGGCCCTAAGTATTGGTGTTGCTCTGCGCCTTGCCGCCCCTATCTCCACCGAGCACCGGTGTATTTGCGGCCAGGCACGGGCAGACCAATACGGCAGCCATGGTCTCATCTGTCGTAAGACACAGGGAAAGATTGCCAGACACGAGGCAGTCAATGACATCATCAAGAGAAGTTTGGCTACAGCTGGGTGTCCAGCACAAAGGGAACCCCAGTTGTGCAGACCTGACAACAGCCAAAAACGCCCAGATGGAGTCACCCTGCAGCCATGGAGGGAAGGTAAACAGGTCGTATGGGATTACACCTGTGCATCTACATTGGCTGATACCTATTTACGTTACAGCTCAGCGAGGGAGGTGGGGCAGCCACCTTCAGGGAGACCCAGAAAATCCACAAGTACAGAGACCTAGAACGTTGTTACAGGTTCGTGCCGATAGGCTCAGAGACTCTGGGCGCCTGGGGTAAATGTGCACTCAAGTTTTTAAAGGAGGTTGGTGAGGAACTCATTGGGAAAACTAGAGACCCACGAGCAGCCAGTTTCCTGTTCCAGCGCCTCAGTGTCGCAGTGCAGAGGGGAAATGCGTGCTGTATCCTGGGTACGCACCCAACCTCCGAGGAGCTGGACGAGGTCTTCGAACGCTGATTGTTTAATTGTTATATATTTGTGTGTGTGTGTGTGTTCTCTGTAAACTGTAGCATTGCAATAAAATAAAACAAAGCATACAAAAAAATAATAGGGGTGGTAGGAGAAGAAAAGAATTAAGTATTCAGTGAGAATCCACAAGATCTTCTCTGAATGCTCTTTGTTTTCTTCTTCGAGGATGTGGGTCCCTGCAATTGCACCAGAGGTGGTACCCCTAATATATATATATATATATATATATATATATATATATATATAATATATATATATATATATATATATAATATATATATATATATATATATATATATATATTGTCGCGATGGTGGATTTGGTGGTGTTACCGCTGACGGACCACCCAACCCACAACTCGACAAATGCTCATATTTCACTAGGAGATCACACTAGGCACTTCTGGCTCTTGGAGAGGGGCTCAACGTCACACGTTTAGGGGATGCGGCTCCAACACGCAGCCTTGTTGTCACGTGCACACACCCACTCGAGCCGCTGTGACTCCCCACTCTCTCCTTATGGAATATGACCTCCTCAATCCCCTTTATCTTACTAGACTTCTGTCTTACCCTGTCCACAGCAGTGGTTCCTGTTTCTTGCTCTCTCTCTCCTTCTTTACTATTTCCTGGGAAGCCTCACTGGGACAAGTGCAAACACCAGCAAATTTGAATACATTTACTGGACGAAGTACATAACAATACACGCATACATATAATAATAATGATGAATCCTATACTCTGTACTATTATAATCAGGTTGCACTCCAACACCATCAGAACTCTATCCTCAGCTTGCTAAGTGGTATCCTATCTCTTGGTATTATCAACCTCCTCAAGTAGATTAAGTCTTACAATATAATGTTACACTACCATCAAGAGAATGTATACATATATATATACCTATAAACACATATAAGGCAAATCAGCATTTGAAAGCAATAACATACATATATATATATCAGTATAAATGATCCGTGCCACACAACGAATCAATCGACCATTCTATCAGTCTTAGAATACATATATATCTGTAGGTACTCCTGCCTACGTCTGTAACTCTAAACTTCAATATACACTTCTTGGCACATAAATGGCAAACGATCACTCACCTCTCACTGCGTCGTTCACGCTAATGACAAACACTCTCACCTCCATACAAGTGATCAGTTAGAACTATTTCACTACCCTGACAACTTCAGGTTCCTCAGGGCTTAAACACCAGGATCCTCTGCAGCTCCTCCAGGCTGCTACCATGAAGATTCCTTGAACAACTATGGTGCCTCCCTACTCCTACTAGGGTCATCCACAGCTCTCCTGGCTGCTGCACCATAAATTTCCTCGAATAACTGTGGCACTTCACCACCTCTGCAGAAGCACGTGACACTCCTCCTCACTGCTTCTTCATAGCTCGGGGTCCTCTCCTCCCCTGCCTTGGAGTCTCATCAACCACTCCCTCTGTGCTGGCTTCCAAGTCCTCAGCAACTTCTTCCCCAAAGACAAACCTGCAACCCATTTGCATTCCAATAAATTGTTTCCCTTTTTAACACATAAACAAAATTAATCATACAACATCTTTGTCTCCAATCTCTATCTGTCCTCTACATTTAATGAGAGTGGACTCCCCCGTGGGCGAGTCCATGCGCCACCTCGCTGGGCGAGCCTCACTCACGCCGGGAGGGGCCTCCTCCCTCAGGAGCCGGGCTCCTTCAGTTGCCCGCCAGCGCTCAGAGAAGACGGACGTCGCTCAGCGCTCCTCCCACTTCACTCTCTTATTTTAGGCTTTCTGCCATACCAAAACATTTCTAATTTGAAAATAAACATCGCTACTGTCGCTGGGCACACGACCAACTACAAGCAAACACTATGAACTGGCTTAAATCGGGCTTACCACAGATTATCTGGTCGAGGGCGCTTCTCCCTCTGACAACGTCTGACCAGGGCGCTTGTCACAGCCCACAAAACTGTCTCTGGGCGGCTTAATACTCTCTCCTCGCCGTCCAGGACTTGAGACCACACGTCCTCAGCTCGACTCAACAGCTGGAACGTCTGCACCTTCTCTTCTCTTGGAGATAATATCGCTAGGGGTCCCTTCTGGCGGGAGTTCAACGAAGCGCGGCTTTCCCCTGCGATGTTCGGCCTCAAGTGAGGTCATCGCCCTCCACAAGCGAGCCTCACGCCTCCAGTAACTTGTCCACATCTTCCAACAAGTCATTTATCTGTTTTCTAGTTCATTGCCCATAATCTCAAACTTTTATATAAATTCAACACACCATTTTACATCTGTGTTATCGCCTCTATAATTTCTGGACCTTCCAGTTAGGTCAGGCTTGCTGAATAACTCTCAAGGGGGAGACTCGTTTCTCCTGCAGGCTGAGATCATAACACTCCCCTCCCCTTATTTTTGAGAGTTATTCCAGTGGCAAAGCTCGGGATAATACATCCGCCACCACACTGTCTCGTTCTCCAACCGATTGGTTCGACCGGTTGATCTGCTTACGTACTCTTCAGAGTCTACAACTACTTCATTGCACCTTGCAACATCTGGCTCACAACTCGCCCGAAACATGATCTTCTCACAAACGATTTGACTTCCCTGACACCTCTTGGCTAGGCTGTCCTCCTTGGACGCCTGCACTCCATCGGTCAACTCTACTTATTGTTTCCACCCTCCGTTTCCTTGTCTTCTTCTCTTCACGTTCAGAGTCAGACATCTACTGTCTGTACCTCCTCTGTCGTCTTCATACTTCCATATACTGCCATTATACTTTCGTCTCCTGCCATCATACTTCACTCCCTCGTCTTCACCGACGATCCTCCCTTTCGTCTCCTCATTTATCCGAGACCTCATCCTGTTTGACTTCCATCGAGTCCTCGGCTTTCTTCTATTCCTCCATGCTTGTATCATCATTCTCTTCTTGTACTTCTCGCCTCTATACAGCTCCATTTCTTCTCCTTCAACTCTTCTTCGTTCCCTAAAAGATTCTCCGAGCCCTGTACTACTTCCAACAGCACTCGATTGTACATGTCGCTTTACCTCTCCTAGAGTGTTCGTAAGCATCTCTCCACACATACTGTCTCTTCTCCTTCCATTTTCTCGGCTATCATTCTTCTTCACTATCTCTCCTCCGCGTTTTCTGTGAAACATGTCAACTCCTGACATCTCAGACAACTTAACTCTACTATCCAAATGCCTCTGTGCTCGTGGACCACTTGACGCTCTACTCCCGTCCTCAGTATGTCCACATCCTTCCTCACTTCTGCTCAGCACAGTTGCATTCACCTTCCGACCCTTAATTTCAGCAGGCTGGGGTCTACTCAGGTTCGCTCTCTTCACATGATTTTTCTTTGGCTGGGCCATCTTCACTTTTGGCCTCACCGAGACTTCATCTTCCTGAGCTGGACCTTCATCAAACAGCCACGCTATATCTACGTCGATATCTTCTACCGGCTGAATAGACACTGTCTCATCTTCTCCAGCGTCTTCCTCGTCGGCCACCTCTGCCTTCATCACTACCGAGACAGGGTACTCAATGGCTTGGCGGTCTCCTGACTCATCTCCTCGGATGTCAGTCAGGTTCACACTCTCAGGTGTCCCACCCGTGCCGTGGCCTTCTGGGCACTCCTCTGGCACAGTCTCCGCTATGACTCTTGGCAACACCTTTGTCCCGCACAAGTCATTCCCCAGGATCACTTGGACTCCTGGAACAGGTATGTCGGGGCACACTCCCAACATCACCTCCGCCGACACATATTCCGACCTTAGCTGGACAGTACAAACGGGCATGTCACTCTCAGACAATAACCCATATACTTTCATCTTTCTCCTGCCAGCTAACTGTCGATCATTCCCAATCAGGCTTCTCGCAATCACGCTCTGATTAGCTCCGGTATCTCTTAAGATACCAACTTCTACCTCAGGTTGGCCTCCTATACTGATCCAACCTTTACTTATGAACGGCCTATACCTCTCGTTCACTAAGTTCACCATCTGTGGTTTGTCTCGGAACACATTATTATATTTACTTCGGGGTCACACATGGCCAGGGTCACAATTCTCTTGCCCTGCCTGCAATCTCGCATCACGTGACCCAATCCGTTACAGTTGTAACATCGCACCTGGGAAAAGTATCTTCTATATAACCAGAGTGGTTCTGACTCTGTCCACTCGCATGAGAGTTCCTCGGGCCAGGTACACTACTGCACTCTGTGGGGCTTTACTGGACTCTTGATTTCCTGGATAATGATTTGTCTCTCGTTTAGCTCCTTCATCTTCACTTTCAGACGAAGTGCGCGACCTACTCTTCTGAGTTTTAGGGTACTTACGTTTATCCGCCCATTTATCAAAATTCTTCTCACCCCAGACTCTTCTGGGTCTTTCGTAATTTCTTCCTCCCCAGGCTCCACTGGATCTGCCATTGCTGCGTCTCACCTCATTCTTCACTCTGTTCTCCCTCAAGCTCTTATATGCTTCCGTAATCATATCCGCCCTATCTGCGGCATCTTCACCTCCTTTATCCCTGCTTCTTGGATCTTGAACTTGTTTCGGGATGCATCATCTCCAAGAACTTCTCCATGACCATCAATTGCTTCAGGTCAGCGTAAGATCCAACTCCAGCAGCTTCAATCCACTTCTGGAATCGTCTCTCCAGATCCCTTGCTGTCTCAGCAAACGTACATGCTCCAACTTTGATCATCTCTCTGAAACGCTTCCTATAAGCTTCTGGGGTTAACTGGAACGAGCGCAATATGCTGCTCTTTACTGTGGCATAATCCTGGCACTCTTCTAGAGACAATTGGGTGTAAGCCTCCTGGCTGCACCGGTCAATCTTAACTGGACCAGCTGGGCCCATTCCTCCTGTGGCCATTCCTTGATGCTGGCCACCTTCTCAAAGTGCTCGAAAAGTTCTCTGCCTCTTCTGGAACAAACAAGGGAATGTCCTTC
>WNGS01026732.1:0-12396 GCA_020271785.1 Procambarus virginalis | reverse complement strand
GTCAAGTATGAGGCTTCCGACCTAAAAAAAAGGCACTAACGGGGGATGGCACTTAGTAGTATTAGTTAAGCAGGGGGGGGAACGGGGGCGAATTTGTCTGATTCCATTTGTGCCCTGCCTTCCTATGAGTAAGAAATAAGGAGGTTTCGACCTGTTGGGGTGTTCTATTATTTTGTGACCCTCTCCTCACTGCGTGTAGACGCTGTTTTGACACTGGTCAATCCCGACGCAAAACGCTTCTTCTAAATACATCATGTATGAGGGGAGTGGGCGTCGGGGTGTAGGACCGGGCGGACTCCCTTCAATACCCGAGGTGCAAGGGGCAAAGTGGGGGAAAGAAGGAAGCGGTTCGGAGGGGTCGTTAAGAACGGAAGGGGTTCGGTAGGCTCTTCGGGGTGTGACAGGGATGTGGCTCTCGGTATGGGTAAGTGGGTGTGGAGTCTTGGTGCGGGTTGTGTTAATAATTTCTAATTTCTGCGTTAAGTACGGGGGGGGGGGGGGGGTAGATCTCGGTTGTGGGTGTATGATTAAAAAAGTGGGTGGGGGAGTGTGGGAGGGGAGGATATACCTTGCGGTGCGTTAGAAACCTTTGTTTTTGCTGGAATTGTTCTCTCTTGGCTATTATATTAATCCTATACTTTAAAAAAATGCGCTCTCCAACGTTTCATTATAACGATTTCTCATTAGGCAATTCTTGGCCACTTTTCCCTATCCTCTTGACAAGAGCTAAGTATATGTGTTTGGCTAGATAAGAGGTAAAGCTGCTTGTAGATTAGTTTTCAAATTTTTGACAAGTTAGGCAGGATTGATATAGGTCTGTAGTTGTTAACATCTGTGAGATCACCACATTTGTGGACAGGGTTACTCTCGCTTTCTTTAGAATATTGGAAAGGTTTGGAGTTCAAGTGACTTGTTGAAGAGCAATGCAATAGCAGGGGCTAAAGATCTGGAGGCTTTTTTGTAAATTAAAGTTGGTATCTCATCAAGGGCACTAGACTTGGTTTTAAGGGAAAGGATTATCTCATTGACGTCAGTGGAATAGTAGGCTTTAGGTACAGAGACTGTGGATAGTTACCTGTAGATAGTCCTAACATCAGTACTGGAAGTTGGAATATCATTTGCAAGGGATGACCCAATGGAAGAGAAGAACCTATTAAACTCATAGCAGAATCAGAGGCTGAAAGCTGACCATCGTTAGGACAGTGTTGGTTTGTTTTAAAAATCTTCTTTGATCCAATATTGTGAGATTGTGCTCCAGTTTTTTTAATGTTGCTCTTTATTTGGGTAAATTTATCTTCGTAGAATTTAGTTTGCTCGTCTAATTATTTTAGATAGCAATAACGAGTAATTCTTTGAAAATTCTTTGGAGACGGTTCCTAACCTATACTTCTTCTCAAGGTCATGTTTTTTATTAATGGATTTAAGTATTCCCTTTGTAAGCCAAGGATTGTTAAGCCTTTTGGTTGTGACTTGTTTTGAAAGCCTAGGACTGTGGTGTTATAAAGGTTAAGAGTCTTTTTGAAGAAAAGATTGCACTGCTAGGTTGATGTCCCCTATGTTACCTAACTCGGATTCCAGTTGACATTATCAGCAGCAGTTATAAAATTGTCTATAGCAGTTCGTTGTGCAGCCTAAAGCTTAATTACCTTGACTCAAGAGGTGGTTTGATAATGTTAGTTGAGAGAAATGTGGGGTAATGGTCTGTAGTGCTATCGGTGATTATACCTGAAGTAAGCGGAGAGGTTATGTTGGTCCAAATGTGATCAAGAGTCGTGGCCGTACTATCAGTAATTCTAGTAGGTCTAGTGATTAAGGGTATGAGGAAGCAGGAATTCATACAGTTGAGGAAGCTAACAGCAGTAGGGTGTTCAGGCTCGCAGAGGTCAATATTAAAGTCCCCAGCGATAATTAGATGGTTTTTGTTCAGTCTGTTATCGAGTATTAGATTTCTAAGGTTTGAATTGAATTCGGACACATCAGTGTTAGGAATTCTATAGACTGCACCCACAGACAGGACAGACTCGGCACCCTTGACTCTGAAACTGGCGAAGATATACTCCCCACAGCAGTCTCTAGTTCTAATTATATTTAAGCATGTTAGTTCTTGGTGGTAGTAAAGAGCAGTACCACCACCTCTCTGAATTTGACGACAGTTGTGAATTGCTGAGTAGTTAGGCATGTTAAAGAGTTGAGTAGTGTCCTCTTTCAACCATGTTTCAGTAAGTATAATAAAAGAGAATTGTTGTCAATAGTTTCAATTAAGGCACTAACATCATCGAAGTGTTTACCTAGGGATCTAACATTCAAGTTGATTACAGAGATATTGTGATTATGTGTTAATACATTGTTTACATCATATATATATAATATATATGTTTACATCATATATATATAATATATATAATATATATACATATATATATATATATTATATATATATATATATATATATATATATATATATATAATATATATATATATATATATACGTATTTATTTATTTATTTATTTATATACGAGAAGGTACATTGGGTTTGTGATAGAATACATAGCATAGTATTTACAATCTTGTAAAGTCACTAGTACGCGCAGCGTTTCGGGCCTTAATCCTTAATCTAACAGATAATTTTAAGTAGGTAAATTCTAGCAGAATTAATAAAATGATAACAGATACATTGCAAGAAAAAATGAGATGAGAGATATACAGTATATATATATATGTTGATTTGTTTTATTTGTCTGTAAACTGGAGTTTGGCCCACCCACACAATGAATGATGCATACAAAGACGCACTTTCATTCCAATCCTCTTCTCTCATTCCCCTAACATCCACAATTTGCATTTATATTGGACCAAAAAGGTCTCTCCTGACTTTTTTGCTGCAACAAACTCTATATATCTGTGGTCTTGTGCAGTAGGAGGAAACTATATATTGTGTACGGTAACTGGTCAAGCTTGCTATATATATATATATATATATATATATATATATATATATATATATATATATATATATATATATATATATATATATATATATATATATATATATATATATATATATATATATATATATATATATATATATATATATATATATATATATATATATATATATATATATATATATATATATATATATATATATATATATATATTTCCTGGTAATTTTTTCATTATATGCTCCCTCCCCCCAACCATCAAGGTATCGAGGGGGTAAATCCTGATAAAACTATTATGCTCCTTTCACGTCATTTCTATAAACAAACCTAACCTAACTTGATCTAATCTAACCTATCCTAACTCAACCTAGTCTAGCTTAACCTAACCTAGCCTAGCCATAGATAACCTAACCCATTCCAATGTAACCTAACCTAGTCTAACGCAACCAAGTTTAACCTAACCTAGCCTAACACAACCAAGCCTAACCGAATCTAACCCACCCTAGCCTATCTCAACCTAACCAAACTCAGCCTAACCTACTAGGCTCATGCGAGTCCTGTAGCACAGTGGTCTACATCCTCGGCTCACAATCGAGGGACATGGATTCAATCCCATGAAGATAGAGACGGTTAGGCACGTTTCCTTTTCACTTGATATGCATGTTCACCTAGTTCACTAGGTACCCAGGAAGGGAAGGGAACGGAATTGTCAGGAGAAAGTGCCAAGCAACTATAGGACTATATAGCACCGGGAATGGATCATGATGGATCATGATTTAACAGTCTCCGTGGTGTAGTGGTAAGACACTCGCCTGGCGTTCCGCGAGCGCGATGTCATGGGTTCGTATCCTGGCCGGGGAGGATTTACTGGGCGCAATTCCTTAGCTGTAGCCTCTGTTTAACGCAACAGTAAAATGTGTACTTGGATGAAAAAACGATTCTTCGCGGCGGGGATCGTATTCCAGGGACCTGCCCGAAACGCTACGCGTACTAGTGGCTGTACAAGAATGTAACAACTCTTGTATATATCTCAAAAAAAAAAATAAGGATTTGGGATGGGACGGGGGAGGGGGAGGGGAGGAAGTTTGTTCGGGAGGAAGTTGCGGCGTTCAATCCCCCACCAGCCACTTGGGCGGTGGGGGATTGAACGCCGACCTGTATGAAGAGACGCTCTACCGTCCAGCCTAAGTGATTGGGTGAAGAACCACTTGGAACCCACAACCCGGGAGAGGTCGTGAATTCCACTACGGGAAAGGTCAGTTGTGATGACCTAGAGAGACCTCGGTAAGCTTAAATGTAGGCTCCTTGTCCCTGACAACGGAATTATTTGCTGTTTTCAATACATTTTTAATTGAATAAAAATTAATTTTCTGGGGAATACTTTGAAAAGAACTTATTAGGGTGACACTTAAGTGTGATAATAACACGAAACATTGTGATCTACGGTGAACTATAAATACACACCTTTGTTGTCCATTTCTGAAACTATAAGCATTGTTCATCCATGCATATGGTTCATTTTTCTAACTTCTTGAGTATTTGTACTTCTCCTGTGAGTGGTAGTTCATCGAGTACTCCTTACTCATTCTGCGAGACATGGTTTATTGTTCACCCCATACTCACCCTGTGAGCGGAAGTTTATTTGTTCAGCACATACTCACCCTGTGAGCGGAAGTTTATTGTTCACCCCATACTCATCCTACGAGACGTGGTGTATTATTCACCCCATATTCATCCTGACAGGTAGTGTATTGTGCACCCCATACTCATCTTGTGATGTAGTTTATTGTGCACCCCATACTCATCCTGACAGGTAGTGTATTGTGCACCCCATACTCATCCTGACAGGTAGTGTATTGTGCACCCCATACTCACCCTGACAGGTAGTTTATTGTGCACCCCATACTCATCCTGACAGGTAGTTTATTGTGCACCCCATACTCATCCTGACAGGTAGTTTATTGTGCACCCCATACTCATCCTGACAGGTAGTGTATTGTGCACCCCATACTCACCCTGACAGGTAGTTTATTGTGCACCCCATACTCACCCTGACAGGTAGTTTATTGTGCACTCCATACTCACCCTGACAGGTAGTTTATTGTGCACCCCATACTCATCCTGACAGGTAGTTTATTGTGCACCCCATACTCATCCTGACAGGTAGTTTATTGTGCACCCCATACTCACCCTGACAGGTAGTTTATTGTGCACCCCATACTCATCCTGACAGGTAGTTTAATGTGCACCCCATACTCATCTTGTGATGTAGTTTATTGTGCACCCCATACTCATCCTGACAGGTAGTGTATTGTGCACTCCATAATCATCCTGACAGGTAGTGTATTGTGCACCCCATACTCATCCTGACAGGTAGTGTATTGTGCACTCCATACTCATCCTGACAGGTAGTGTATTGTGCACTCCATACTCATCTTGACAGGTAGTTTATTGTGCACCCCATACTCATCCTGACAGGTAGTGTATTGTGCACCCCATACTCATCTTGACAGGTAGTGTATTGTGCACTCCATACTCATCCTGACAGGTAGTGTATTGTGCACCCCATACTCATCTTGACAGGTAGTGTATTGTGCACTCCATACTCATCCTGACAGGTAGTGTATTGTGCACTCCATACTCATCCTGACAGGTAGTGTATTGTGCACTCCATACTCATCTTGACAGGTAGTGTATTGTGCACTCCATACTCATCTTGACAGGTAGTGTATTGTGTATTCCATACTCATCTTGACAGGTAGTGTATTGTGCACCCCATACTCATCTTGACAGGTAGTGTATTGTGCACTCCATACTCATCTTGACAGGTAGTGTATTGTGCACCCCATACTCATCTTGACAGGTAGTGTATTGTGCACTCCATACACATCTTGACAGGTAGTGTATTGTGCACTCCATACTCATCTTGACAGGTAGTGTATTGTGCACCCCATACTCATCTTGACAGGTAGTGTATTGTGCACTCCATACTCATCTTGACAGGTAGTGTATTGTGCACTCCATACTCATCTTGACAGGTAGTGTATTGTGCACTCCATACTCATCCTGACAGGTAGTGTATTGTGCACTCCATACTCATCCTGACAGGTAGTGTATTGTGCACTCCATACTCATCTTGACAGGTAGTGTATTGTGCACTCCATACTCATCTTGACAGGTAGTGTATTGTGCACTCCATACTCATCTTGACAGGTAGTGTATTGTGCACTCCATACTCATCCTGACAGGTAGTGTATTGTGCACTCCATACTCATCCTGACAGGTAGTGTATTGTGCACTCCATACTCATCTTGACAGGTAGTGTATTGTGCACTCCATACTCATCTTGACAGGTAGTGTATTGTGCACCCCATACTCATCTTGACAGGTAGTGTATTGTGCACTCCATACTCATCTTGACAGGTAGTGTATTGTGCACCCCATACTCATCTTGACAGGTAGTGTATTGTGCACTCCATACTCAGCTTGACAGGTAGTGTATTGTGCACTCCATACTCATGTTGACAGGTAGTGTATTGTGCACCCCATACTCATCTTGACAGGTAGTGTATTGTGCACTCCATACTCATCTTGACAGGTAGTGTATTGTGCACTCAATACTCATCTTGACAGGTAGTGTATTGTGCACTCCATACTCATCTTGACAGGTAGTGTATTGTGCACTCCATACTCATCTTGACAGGTAGTGTATTGTGCACTCCATACTCATCTTGGCAGGTAGTGTATTGTGCACCCCATACTCATCTTGACAGGTAGTGTATTGTGCACTCCATACTCATCTTGACAGGTAGTGTATTGTGCACCCCATACTCATCTTGACAGGTAGTGTATTGTGCACTCCATACTCATCTTGACAGGTAGTGTATTGTGCACTCCATACTCATCTTGACAGGTAGTGCATTGTGCACCCCATAATCATCCTGACAGGTAGTGTATTGTGCACCCCATAATCATCCTGACAGGTAGTGTATTGTGCACTCCATACTCATCTTGACAGGTAGTGTATTGTGCACTCCATACTCATCTTGACAGGTAGTGTATTGTGCACTCCATACTCATCCTGACAGGTAGTGTATTGTGCACTCCATAATCATCCTGACAGGTAGTGTATTGTGCACTCCAAAATCATCCTGACAGGTAGTGTATTGTGCACTCCGTAATCATCCTGACAGGTACTGTATTGTGCACTCCATACTCATCTTGACAGGTAGTGTATTGTGCACTCCATAATCATCCTGACAGGTAGTGTATTGTGCACTCCATAATCATCCTGACAGGTAGTGTATTGTGCACTCCATAATCATCCTGACAGGTAGTGTATTGTGCACTCCATAATCATCTTGACAGGTAGTGTATTGTGCACCCCATAATCATCCTGACAGGTAGTGTATTGTGCACTCCATAATCATCCTGACAGGTAGTGTATTGTGCACTCCATAATCATCCTGACAGGTAGTGTATTGTGCACCCCATAATCATCCTGACAGGTAGTGTATTGTGCACCCCATAATCATCCTGACAGGTAGTGTATTGTGCACCCCATAATCATCCTGACAGGTAGTGTATTGTGCACTCCATAATCATCCTGACAGGTAGTGTATTGTGCACCCCATACTCATCCTGACAGGTAGTGTATTGTGCATAGTGTATTGTGCACCCCATACTCATCCTGACAGATAGTGTATTGTGCACCCCATAATCATCCTGACAGGTAGTGTATTGTGCATAATCAACCTGAAAGAAAGTGCATTGTGCACTCCATAATCAACCTGACAGAATGTGTATTGTGCACCCCGTAATCAACCTGATAGAATGTATATTGTGCACCCCGTAATCAACCTGATAGAATGTGTATTGTGCACCCCGTAATCAACCTGATAGAATGTGTATTGTGCACCCCATAATCAACCTGACAGAATGTGTATTGTGCACCCCGTAATCAACCTGATAGAATGTGTATTGTGCACCCCATAATCAACCTGACAGAATGTGTATTGTGCACCCCGTAATCAACCTGATAGAATGTGTATTGTGCACCCTTAATCAACCTGACAGAAAGTGTATTGTGCACCCCATACTCACCCTGACAAATCAAATCAAACCAAATCAAATGTTTATTCAGGTAATAGTACATACATAGAAGATTAGTTACAAACATAATGTAGGATTTATAGATAGAGTAGTACATACAATACCTGAAGCCACCAGTACGCATAGCGTTTCGGGCAAGGCGAGGTGGGAAAAAAACACTTAGACTAAAACTTAATAGTAATTGAGCTTAAAGTATAAATTGCGTTGAAAGAAAAAAAATAAAAGATAAAAAATGGAGAACATGGTAGAAAATAGCCAATATACATGTTGGTCAACAAATAACATTGTTTAAAAAATAGTAAGGCATGGGTTGGCATTTAGGGATAAGGTATGTTACAGGAGTTTATTAGGTAGTGCTTAGTTTTCATCTTAAACTGGTTGAGAGAGGTACAGCCTTTGACATGATTGGGAAGGTCATTCCACATTCTGGGTCCCTTGATTTGTAGAGCGTTTCTAGTTTGATTAAATCGTACTCTTGGATATCAAATAGGTATTTGTTTCTGGTGTGGTGCTCATGGGTTCTGTTGCAACCTTCAAGGAAGCATTTAAGGTCAGGATTGACATTACAGTTCAGCGTTATTGTTATGAGCAATAGTGGGCTTGCTATGGGGACTGGTACTATTAAGGGGTGAGGGTAAGTAGAATAGAGGTATCAAGATATGGGAGAATCAAAAGGCCCGGCCCCCAAAATAAAATATCCACAGTAATAAATGCTTGCTACTAAACCCGGTTAGTCTAGGAATAGATTATTGTACTCCCACACAGGAACAAGGGATACTCTGTTCAAACTTACTTATTTATTAACCCCTTAACACCCCCCATACACAATCACACCAATAACAATTTAATACTAACTTTACCACACAATCTTACGTTAAAAGCCTTGGTCCACATAAGCAGGATACAAGGTTTACACTGGAAACAAGCTAGGGTAAAGCTCTACTATAACACACTGGAGTCAGCTTAGGGTAGGGGACCACGTGGTTACACTGGGACCCCCGTTAGCATAGCAGGTAATATAAAACTTAAATAACACTTACTACACCCCAGGTATACTACTCTACACATATAACGATAGGTATGCCAGACATATACAAAAATGAGTAATGGAGTACTTAACCAACTAAGTCACAGAAATAAAGAATTAAGAGGAAGGAGGAGAGCACGTCCGAACAGCACAGGCAGTCAGCAGAGAAGACCGTCTCCCTGCAGCATGCGTGTGGTGCCGGGAAGAGCCCAATTGATCATACAGCTATACACATTAAAACATCTTCCCCTTATGCCTCATATTGCTACTTTCCTCATTCTACGGGTAGTTAAACTTATAACAATGTTACTTAATCCACAACAAGTTTAAGAGTCTAAATGCTTTGTGAGCAACACGAATAGTCGTACTTCTGGCAGGGATGATTACAAACAGCTTCAGCTCTCTATGCGTGCCCTGCCATATTGTCGTTAATAAGCTCAATTTTGACCTCTGGTTTCCATCTAAAGAACCCAGAGTCGTAACACTCCTCCCCCCTTCAGAGAAAAAA
Source organism: Procambarus virginalis (assembly GCA_020271785.1). Classification (NCBI taxonomy): domain Eukaryota; kingdom Metazoa; phylum Arthropoda; class Malacostraca; order Decapoda; family Cambaridae; genus Procambarus; species Procambarus virginalis. The sequence continues at coordinate 2,806 of WNGS01026732.1, read as the reverse complement.
AAATGTGACTACTAGAATAGTAGTCATATTTTTTGTAAGAGTATACAGAATAAAAAGGAATCCATGACATAAAGAAAATCAATCAAACAACAATTTCTCTGCAAAAAAAAAACAAAGGAATTCTCTGAAAGAAAAAACATACACAAAAAAAAAAAAAAAAAAACAAAAGGAAGTAAATAAATTGGACACGGGATATTTAATGTCACAGGAGAACCTAAAAAAAAAATAACTAAAGCATGACATTTGGTATGGCTTCCTGCGGCTCAGATGAATGTTACTCAGGCAAGCGGGACAGAGCGTCGGCTATCACGTTGAGCCGGCCCGGTAGGTGGATAATAGATAGATTAAAGTCCTGTAGGTACAATGCCCACCTGAGGATGCGTTTATTTTTCTGCTTCATCTGATTCATGAAAACTAATGGGTTATGGTCCGTGTACACTTCCACTATATTACCTGTGAGGTACACTTCGAACTTTTTGCAAGTTAGCACTAGCGCCAACGCCTCTTTTTCTATCACCGAATAATTGCGCTGCGCCTTGTCAAATTTCACAGAGTAATAATATACTGGGTGTTCCACTTTATCATCCCCAGTTTGCAACAACACTGCACCAGCACCCGAGTCAGACGCGTCAACTTGAATTTTAAACGGACGGTCGAACCTTGGACTAGCAAGCACTGGGGCGGAAGCTAAGATCAATTTCAAGTTTTTAAATGCCTCTGCACAGTCCGATGACCACTTAAATTTAACGGCCTTCCGCAACAAATCTGTGAGAGGAGTGGCCACACTGGAAAAGTTCTGACAAAAGCGTCGGTAGTACGCACACATACCGATAAATCGTTGAATGTCCTTTTTAGACCTGAGCACTGGATAGTCCAGAATAGCACTAATTTTGTCTTGTCGAGGTAACACTTTTCCTTGGCCCACTTCATAACCGAGGTACGTCACTGTGCCTTGGCCAAAATGACACTTTTTAGCATTTAAGGTTAGATTTGCATGTTTCAACACTGTGAACAACTGGCGTAACCTAGCTATGTGGTCAGCCCAATTAATATCAAAGAGCACAATATCATCTAAATACGCCCGACAATTTGGCACATTAGCGAGCAAAGAGTTCATTAGCCTCTGGAACGTGGCAGGGGCATTACGCAAGCCGAATGGTAACACTTGATACTCAAACACACCCTCGGGTGTCACAAACGCCGTTAGTTGTTTAGCACGTTCAGTGAGAGGGATTTGATAGTACCCTCTCGAGAGATCGAATTTAGATACATACGTGGCGTTCCCGATTTCGTCGATACAGTCCTCGAGACGTGGCAACGGATAGGCGTCCACTATGGTCACCTTGTTGAGCTGCCGATAATCGGTGCATAATCGCCAGGAGCCATCTGGTTTGGGGACCAAAAGGCAGGGCGAGCACCAAGAGCCCTGGCTCGGCCTGATGAGGCCGTGCTGGAGCAAGAAGTCGACCTCCTTACGGACGATGGCCTTCTTTTCCGGACTCATCCGATAGGGTTGAAGGCGAATGGGGGTGTAGTCCGTCAACTCGACATCATGGTAAATGGCATCAGTCTGGGTCGGGACCTCCCCGAACAGACTGGAGAATTCGTCAAGCAACGACTGCACCTCGTCACGTTGGGACATCTGCAAATGGGACAGTCCCTCCTCCACAGCATTCACAGAACTAGAATTATTGAGAATGAGATTAGTTGGGTCCCCAGAACAATCATCCCCTCCCTCACTGGAAATGGAAACATTGGTTAGTGCAATGGGCCTGGGGCCCTGGAACTTCTTCAGCCGATTCACGTGTACGAGCATTACCTGTTTACGCTTATCAGAGTGTCTCACTTTGTACGTGAGGTCCCCAGTCTTCTCTGTCACAATGTAGGGCCCTCGTACTTGTGGGACATAGTGCTCCCCAGTCGAGGCTTTAGTACCAGGACAGGGTCACCGGGCTGAAATACCCGCAACTTAGCCTTGGCATCGTTCCGTTCTTTCATATTCTCTTGGGCCTTCCCAAGATACTTTAGTGCCGCAGCCTTGCAGTCCTTGAGTCTCTGGTGGTGTTGCGCAAAGAAAGCCGAACCTTCGGTTAACGTTACGTTCCCTAACAGATTCTCCTGTAACATTTGCAAGGGTCCACGAACTTTATGGCCAAAGACTAACTCAAAAGGAGAACAACCCAGTGAACTTTGCAACCCCTCCCTAGCAGCAAACAAAACATACGGCAAGTTCTCGTCCCAGAAGGTATGGGAACTCTCGCACGATGTCTTCAACATCTGCTTCAGAGTTAGATGGAACCTTTCAATGACCCCCTGACTCTGTGGATGGTATGGGCTGGAAACCTTATGAGTTATTCCATGGTCCTTACAAAATTGTTCAAAAATATCAGACTTAAAGTTAGTACCATTGTCAGTCTGCACAACCCGAGGCAGTCCAAAAGTGGAAAAAAATTGCAACATACGAGCAACAACAGTCTTTGCTCGGATGTTCCTTACAGCAAAAGCCTCTGGGTAACGAGTCGTGATACACATCATCGTAATTAGATAAATATTACCAGACTTAGTTCTAGGTAATGGACCAACACAGTCCATTACCACATGAGAAAATGGTTCCTCCGGCACGACAATAGGCTTAAGAGGAGCTTTAGGTGGAGTCTGGTTTGGTTTCCCAACAAGTTGACAAGCAATACATGCATTACAAAATTTTGCCACATCGCTTTTCAGCTTGGGCCAGAAAAAGTACTTGCAGATTTTGTGATACGTAATATTAATGCCTTGATGTCCCCCCATAGGATCATCATGGCAG